>JAOVVB010038208.1:0-15257 GCA_028570985.1 Heterobranchus longifilis
TTCACCTTTTCACTTTGACACTAACTCCTCCGCCACCATCTTGTCGTGAAAGTGAAATCTGACACGTCTGTCCTCTGTGCTACAGCTGCAGCCTACAGAGCAGACAAGGTGGGTGCTGCAAAAATAAACTAAATGGGTTTTTTTTTTTTTTTTTAAAAGCAAGCAGTGGGGGCATGGGAAAGTAATGTAATCGATGTATGCCCCAACACAGTGTGACACTGGTAACACCGACTACCACAGCAAGCCTAATCACTACTGCGTGTAGTCCCGCCATGCCGGCTGTCCCTTATACACACAGATGTCGATACGGCTCTGGGACTACCTCCGCTGCCAGCCAAAAGGAGCAACAACTCTGTCCCCCCCCCCCATTCTGTCTTCGTAACTTTCACACAGACGACGAGGCGGATTAAAGGCCCAACAGTCCCGCCTTGAACAGGCTGTGTGAAAGGGGCTATAAATGAGGTGGAAAACACACAGTAATGATGATGATGACTCCCAGCAATGCATTACAGCGATGTCTAAGACAGGCTGTTTGATAAGAGCCAGTGCACATCACAAACAGCAAAACATTTCCCAGAACCTACAGTACCTAACAATCAACCCGTTTAATCTGGATGCTGTAACTATTACACTGACTGTAATCAGCACAAAATTGCAGCCATAATCAATATGCTAGCCTCCTTGCTACCAGTCCCAATGGAATTCATTGCTGTAAATAACAATGAGCTTTTTTATCCAACCTGCTTGAGGATACAAATCCGTAAGCTATTATAAAGCTGTGAATTATGTCACATTGGGGGCAGCTGAGAGACACACACTTGTAGATTTATTAAGATCTACACACCAAGAGCTACACATCCACTCAGAATGTCATGTCCTAGAAAATAGGAAATTACTTGTTGTAAAATACTGTTGTATACTAAATGTCTGCATTACTTTTATGTGTCTTTTAAAGAGAATTAGCTGTAAAGTATACTTTTGAGACATGCCATACAACCGTGGGACAGTGCAAAACAAACAAGCATATACTGTACATGGCAGCCTGCAGTAATACAAGACCTATATCACATTCTTATCACATAGTGCTGTTTAAATGGCCAACACAGCCAACTCTAACCCCCTACTGTCACTGTCTGTCTAACATATTTATTATTACCTAATGTTGTTTGCACTGCATGCAGTGTCTGCATAAATCATTTCACAGTACATATCTTAGCCTCGGGATCTGTGCTGTTGCAATCTACTGTGGATGCACATGGGGTAGTTTGACTGTAGTAAACATGTGGGGCAACATAATAGTCTGCTCACCAGGAGTGTGCTGAGCTTTTACTGTGTAACCTGCAAGTGGGGGACCAAACTGTGACACACCATTAAAAAAATGGGTACACTATATTAGATTTGTGATGTATTTGGAATGTATTATATTATAACATAACAGTGGACTTTTGGAGCACTAGTAGTGCCACTAGAGCAATGAATAGAAGAGCGGATATTGTTTATATCACCTGTTCTACCTGTGCACAAGGACACACTTGCACATTATGTGCCTATGGATGGTGATTTGTGATTTATGTGCACATTCCATGTTTGATGGTTTCCTGATTAATCGGTTGGTCGATTAATCACATTTTGAGATAATCGGCATCGACTGATTATCTCAAATCACAAGGCTGATTAAACAAAAAATATCTGCAAACACATTTACAGGCAGCCTAACATTGTTATTTTTTTATTTTGTTATGTAAGCTTATATATTTCTGAAACAAAGAGATGCTGCTATCTGCTGAATAAGTGTTAAATAAATAATAATTTAAGTTCAGCAATTTTGTGTCACATTTGTTATTATTATTTTTTGATTGTTGCATTTTATCAGATGCAAACAAAAAAAAAACAATGAAACAATATCGGCATCATGAATCGTCCATCGGCCACCCTGCTCTCTAAATATTCTCTAAATATCTCGGCCATTGAAAAATCCATATCAGTCGACCACTAGACAATACAAAAAACTCCACAGAGTACCTTTACCAGTAAGATGTTTCCACAAGACATAGATACCCCCATGCATCTGACAATTAACATCATTCTGATAAGAGAAATGCATGTGAGCTCATACGTACACACACGTCTACATTCTTGCTCTGAAACCGCCAGATTCCTTTTACTTCAGCGGGGTTAAGGCAATAAAAACAAGTGTGAATGTGTTTCAGATATCCAGCTACACTTTGGCTGCAGTGGGACATTTAATGAGGCTTACAGCTGTAGAGGGAGGCTACGGTCAGTGAGTCAGGCCATGACTAACACACAATTGGTTTGAATCTGATGTGCAACACATTATATTAACAGGACAGAAAGAGGCTGTGCATAATGCACTGTCTATTAAGCTCTCACCTTCTCTCTCATTTCTGATTTAAGAAGTTGAATCACGATTTATTCAGGTTAACATAAGTGACAAACCACAGTAATCTAATATTGTAGGCATGAAAGCAGCAGTAGCCTTTAATTATTAATGTAAGCAAGAACAAAAGTGGTCAGTTGCTCTGTATCTGCACACCGAGGAGAGAATTTTCAAAACAAAAAAAATGCAAACCATATGCAAACGTACGCTCTTACCGATCTCGCCCACTCAATTTAAAGGAACATAGGAATAAAGGAACATTAGATTAAAAGGTACAATCCACAAGCAGGCAGCTTTGTGACATGTTGCCAAGTGTGTCAGACAAACAAACACACAAACAAACAAACAAACAAACAGCACATTACAATTCCACAACAGTGATTAGCAACATGTTTAACACCTCCCAGTTCCGATGCCTGTTTCACTGACAGCACATCAAACATCAAGAGGGAGGTGGAGACCAGCAGAGAAAGAACAGCACATCTCAGAGAATGAAGACAGAGATTGAGGCAGAGGCAAACGGGGGAGCCAATAAAAGTGAAAATGGACCAGAAAATCTAAGGAGAGAAGGATGAGAGAGAATGAATAAGACAGTAAAAGTGAGACTGGGAAATAGTGATAAAGAGAATAAAATTGAATAGTGAAGGAGAAAATGCTGCAGAAGAGTACAATGAAAGCAGGTAAGGAAAGAAGATTTGACCGACAGCATCAGGCACAGAGAAGCACTTTCGAAATTCACTTGGTATTGTGAGGGGAAGAACTTAAATTACCAATATTCAACAGGCAAATGTGAGCAAATGTGCACACATACACACACCATGAATTTACAATACCACACGTGACTACAGAACAAGTAAAGCTCAACCAAAGCAAGTACAGATTAGCCACAGCTGTGCAATACATCTGGAGCTATGTCCCATTTGAATTTCAACTTAGAAGTAATTTATTTAAACTATGTATGTAATTGCTCTGATTGTGTGTGTTTGTAGTCCTCCACAGCAAGTGGTTTAAAATTAGATTATAATTTTGCATTGCATGTCAATTGTATTGTCTACAATTGCTAGTTTCATGTTACACATGGTCCACTTGATATGTTTTATTCATGTGAAACAGTCCAAACGGTCTAATCACAAAGAAAAACAACTCCTGCAAACATTAATCATTTCTCTTCCACTACTCCTTTGTAAATGCTTATCAATATAAACAAAAACCTTTATTTGTAAAGTGCCATTTTATAAATAGTTTAGTGCATCAATGTTGATTGTTTTTTCAAGACAGAAACACAATGTATCTAAGAACTAATTATTTTCCACCCTTTGTAGATGAACTACTTCTTTCTGAATATATGAGGAGGGTCGTGGGAGTGTTGTGAAAATTAGCAGGGAAGGTGTGATATAATTAGAGACTGGAAATCTGTTATTACTTCAGTCCTGCTCAGTCAACATTAGGGATGCACCGATACCGAGTACCGATACGAGTACTATGGTTGTGTATTGCTTGTTGGTTTTTCAGCACAGGTGGCGTGCTTAAATTGTGTCTGAAAGAATTATTTTAAAAGATAGGCTTCACAGTATCAAGTGTGATATAACTGCCATATTATGTACCACACTAAGACCACATGGTCACATTTAAATATATTTCAAAAGTAATAACTTAAACTTTATTTATTTTTAAAAAAATTTTAATAACAAACTATTTCAACAGTCAATTGGGAATAAACTGATGGCAGGAGGTAACTGTACAACAACAGCTTGAGTTACTCAGATTTCCGAGTTCACCTAAATGCACCATCACTTTCCGAGCTGCACTTGAATGCACCATGAAGTGCGGACACGCTGCTTTACTGTCCGTTGTTTGTTTACAAAACTCACGGAGAAGACGCGTTACCACACAACGTACAGCCTGGTCTTAACAAAATTCAGCCAAAATAGCGAGTGACTCATCCGACCCCTCCTTTCCCTTCATTTTCAGCCGATGCAGAAGCTGTAGTAGTGGTTTGCCAGAAGCAGTTAAATAAATGTCTTTAATCGATTTAAGTGAAAATGATGGTAATTCTTCAACCTAGTCATATGCTCATAATTGTGGCCCTTTTACTATGGGTTATGCTAACTTTGCCAGGATGTAGAGCAGGTGCGCCTCACTGGCTGTGGGTGCTCAGCTACAGTCAGTATCAAATGCAAATACAGGCTATTACTACTAGCAGACTTTTTATTATGCTCTGATGAAGGCTTTGGCCGAAACGCATCAGCTTGATGCAGAATAAAATGATGCATATCTGAGCCCAGTCTTGCAAATCTTCATTTATTTTTTGGAGTGCCGAGTGTCATCCTTTTTTGGTGGTTTTTCCTTTTCATGCTAACTTTGCATTTGACACCTTTTGTTATAGAGATTCAGGAAACAAAACAAAACACTGCTGGATGAGGAGACAAGTTTACATATATGATTTCAAAAGCTTGGCTCTGATTTTGACTGAAAGTAAACAAAGAAATTAGCCCTGTGACTTGTAGCTAACTGCATAGGGATCGATTTCAGACTTAAGTTTATTTGCAAAAGGGCTTTTACATCGCCGCATGGAAAATCGCCGCCTCTGTTCATTTCAACGGGGTGGCAGAGGGGAAGCGGTTTTGACCGCGGCGGTAGGGGTATGAAGCGGTTGCCGCTGCGAACGTGCACGTACTTTGGTCTGCTGCCCAGAGAGATTAACTTCTGGTGGTTGTCGCTGGGCAGCAGGAGCAGCTTTTAAAACTGCTTTGCTTTTTGGGAAAACCCTCTTGCAGGTAGGCGGTTGTCAAGGCGGTTGCCATGCGGCGGTGTGAAAACCCTTTAAGGCTGTGGATTGTTGTCAATTAAGCTTGTTTGTTGTTGACAAAGCGTCGCAAATGAGAGAAATATTTTTTTATGTTATTGTGTTCTAAGAAAGTTTGAGTGTCAGCAACAAAGTCTTCCAATGGACTGTTTATTGCTCCTGATACTCTCCAGTCCACTAGACTGCAGTGGATAGAAACATAATATCCTCAAAGTGCTTCATCCCTGCTGCAATGTAACTACATGTGCACATTGTTGTGTACTTATGTTGGAGCAGCATTTACATATTGTCTTTTGTTTTCTTGTTTGCATTCCGATTGTAACAGGTGGCAAAATGTATCGAAACATCCAGAGAATGTTCTCAAACTCCTGCAGCATAATTCTCCTCATTGTTCAACCACATGCTAGGTATAAATTTGCTTTTTATACATTGTTACTGTTTACTGCTTTCTGTTACAGATCTCCTCCCGACACATTTTAAAGTATGCAAAATACTCTGCTATGATTAGTATTTTGTTCAACATGGTTTTCCCACAAAAAACAATAAATATAAATTCTGGATCTGGCCTCAAGCCCCGCCCACAACCGGTGCCATTGATACGCTAGGCACTTGTGACTGTGGCATCCCATAGAATGTCCCAGCCACATTTGATTGGTTCCTTAGTACATATGATGTCATAAAACCTGTCTGTCTGAATCCACATTTTCACTGCAGTTTGAAGGCAGACATTCTCAGTCATGGTGTCGACTGCTCATTTCACTCATGATATGACTTGTAGCAAATAGAAAACACCATATAGACATGTTAACATGGTAACATAACTTGATTTTCAACAGAGGCTCTTTAAAGTAGTGTATTGATTCAGCTGTTGATTCATAGGGGGACAAAACATCAGTGTTTGGAACACAATATGGAGAATGCACTGCAAAAATCCCATGTAAAATTTAAGGCCAATTTTTTAGATATATGCATGGCTGCGTTTTAATCAATACATTTGTCAGCCAGTGCAGTAAGAGAATTTTACTTGATAAGATATCTTAAAATAAGTCAGCCTTGTCTGATTGAAATAAGATCAGAAATACTAATTTCAAGCAATCAAGTTAAGCCTTGTTAATGCAAAAATGAAGCTTCCAGCCTTGAAGTGGATGTTTTACGTGCCACTTGTATCGAGTTCAAACTCAAATAAGGCAAAGTTGCTTCTTATCAAGACGAGGCAAGTGATATTTTACTTGAATTAAGTCAAAGGATCTTCCTTAGATTTTAAAAACAAGACCAAGTAGATTTTAAACCTAAATAATAAGATTATTAGACTTGGCTAGATCTGCTAGATCTGATTTTTGCATATGGAAAGTGGAGAAGTAGTTCTTGCAGTGGTTTCAGAAGTGGACATTTTAAAACTTTCTTGTGTAACTGACAGAAATTCAGCCTCCTTTCAACCCTACAGGCGAGGAGTGTTTGATAGTAGAAAGACCGAGCATCACATTAAATGAAAGACACTTGCGGGTTTTGACTTAAAACCCTGACCACTTCAATCAGTTTAATATGCAATACTGTAGTTTATCACACAGTACCCCTCTTACCAGCAGCAGCCAGTCCCCCGTCCTCATCCCTGTCTCATCAGGACACATCATCCTCAGCTCACCCCCAGTAATTATTTGAGTGTTAGAAAAGCTCAGAGAAACACAGATCAGAAATGTTTAAGGGATGGTCTCAATGTTCTAGTTAAAGGCGGAACCATAAATCTGTGTGCCTCATTTTGGGAAGAGAGAAAAAAAAAGAACTCTTGCTATGAGGCATGCTGAGATTCTTTTCTTTTCCTCAACCTCTTTGAAGTAACATCATTTAAAAAGTGCATCTGCTTTTAAATGTGTGTGCGCGTGATGGCTTGGTTGCAATTTAAATTCCATATTTTCTTCCACCTTTTGCAGTGGCTCACATTTTTCTCGCCAAAGTGCCTTTCTGTGAAGCATCTAAGAAGCAATTTGAAAAGAGGAGATTCTGTGACTGACAGTAAATTGCAGCTGCAAGAGCGCAGCCACTCGTTAGTGTCACAGAGGCCCGGCTGCGTTATTAGAAATTTACCCTTTTGGTGTTGTGCCATAAATTATTCGGGAGGTGAGGTAATAAAGTTGCCCTCTGGGAGAGACTGGAGCTGGAGTTGCTCTGGCAGTGAATCGCACATCCGGGCCGGAGGCTTGGAAGGCAGTCGGGCCTTCACTGCCTCCCATTCAAATCCACTTTCTGGAACAATAATTTGGCCAGTACAATTCAGATCCATTCCTTTAGAAAGTTTTACATTGTTGCCGTGTAAATGGCATTAAACTGGTGCTTGTACTTTACATGTCACCTCTGAGTCCTCAGTAGGAATGGGACAATAATGGATTTTATCGTGGATCGCAATTAACAAAAAACACTCACAATAAGTTGATTGTGGTGAATTTCCATTATCGGGATAATCGTGAATATCGTGAATAACCTCACAAATTGACTGCAGTTTATTACAGTGTCCTGTCTGTGATGCAATAAAAATATTTGCTTCTTTTTAATGTTTTGAGCAAAAAACTCAAACTTTTATGAGAAAAAAGTTGTAATTGTTACAGAAAAATTTGCAATGTTTAGAAAAAAAGTCATAACTTTTCAAGGTGGTCACAATTTTATGAGAGAAGTGGTGATGTTTACAGAAAAAGTCACATATTTATGAGAAAGTCGGAATGTTTTGAGAAAAAAGTCGTACTGTTTTGAGAAAAAGTCACAATTTTATGATGTCTGATTTCCCAAAGGGAGGCTGTGGAATAAACCTGAACGCTCACTTTATGGTGGAATACCAGTGATCTAGAGTCTTGTCGCCCCTGGTATAGCAGCTGACGTGCTGGTAATATTTTGGTAGCACCGATTTAAGATTGCAGTGATTGAAATCCCCCGCCACGATGGAGATGGCCTGCGGGTGCTGGTTCTCGTAGCTGCTGTTCGCGCTATGGAGCTCCTCCAGAGCCGCCGCAGCGCTGGCCTGAGGTGGGATGTACACAGCAGTTAGCAGCAGGACAGAGGGGAATTCTCTGTGAGTGAAATGGACACCAATGGATAGTAGGTGTTCAAGTACCGGCGAACAGGAGTGTGAAATTACCTCCATATCGGTCCACCACAAGTTGTTCACCAGGAAACACACTCCCCCTCCCTTTGACTTGCCGGTCGCTTCACGCGAGCGGTCAAGGCGATGTATGGAGAAGCCCTCTGGTTGTATGGCCCTGTCCGGGGTATCCAATGTTAGCCAGGTTTCAGAAAAACAGAACACGCAGCAGTTCCTCGTGTCTCGTTGGGCGCTGATACGGCAGTGGAGCTCGTCTTGTTTGTTGCCAATAGATCGCACATTGGCAAGCAACATGCTCAGGATGGGAGGCCGAGTAGGACGACGGCGTAGTCTCGCCAGTAGCCCCCGCGTCTTCCTCGTTTCCGCCTGTGCTGGCGTCTGTAGCCGGTGTTCCAGGATACCTTCGGGTTGAACACGATGTCTTTCGGTATTCCCGGCGGTGTACACAGGTCTGGGACAATTAGTCTGATGTTCAGTAGAGTCTGGCGATCATAAATGACTGCGGAAGATGTGGAGTGTGCAAGAAAGCTAATAACTAGAGCTAAAATTACAAAAAGGGAGAGAGAGGCTCGTAGTGTGTCGCCCTCAGTCGGCGCCATCTTGCCTCAGACAAGCTCTGGCGATCAGGGCTTACTACTGTTATCGATATTCCTTATCGGTTTGGAACTTTATCGATACTCTTATCGGTGCTTTTTCATTCTAGCTATTATTACTAGGCTATTAGTTAAAATAATTAATTCAGAACAGGGTTTGAATTTATTTATATTTTAAATAACTAGACCTGCATGTTGTTTCTAGAGCAGTAGGCCAAACAATGTTTACAACAGCAAAGTCTATATATGTCACTGGAAACAAATCTAAAATGCAATAAAAATACATATTCATTGACATTAAAATACTGAGTGATACTCTCTGTCCTCTCTCTGCTGCTGTGATCCACTGCAGGTATCTGTCAGATTTATGCCACAAGAATTTGGCAGATTGTAAGATATGTGGCAAACTCAGGTAAACCAGTTCGACTACATACATTTTTTGTTTCAGCTCATTAACAATTCGTCGTTAGCTTAACAAGTGCGCTGTGCTTGTGTAAACAACAACGTGACGGCATTGGATAAGAGATTGCAGAGAAGATTCAAATATCACTTTTCTACATGACTGAATGCATCAGGTAATATTACGTAGCCTGTAGTTTTAACTTCAACTAGGCTATAAAGTCATGACTCTCTATAACGCGTGTCTGCCGTCAGTGAGACTCCGGATCCAAACAAGAACACAGGCAGAGTGTCTCTTACCGTCTGAAAACACCTTTATGCTTGTTGAACAGGTGTATGTTGACTTTTTACTCGTGAAGGTTTTGTTGCACTTACAGCAGCGAGTGTTGGATGAGCTGCAGTTTCCTCACAGAGAGCAGAGGAGAGGCTGCAGGCTGAGAATAAATTAGACCTACACCAAGACGTTACAAAGTACAGATAAAAGAACCATCGAAGCTTATCAGTACAGTCTTTAATAATTTTGCCCCGGGGCCTGTTTAGTACTGGGTTTCGGTACCCATCCCTGATCCCATGACATGGTTCAGGTAGCCACATCAGAGGATGAACGACTCCTCGTTTTGAATGAATACTGACCAGCTGCCCTCTGCCCTCTGGCTGAAGTGAATACCAGAGAGAAAAACAATATGGCTGCAGTTACAAGAGGAATTGCTTAGAAAATCTTGATCAATAATTGGTGGGAGGAGTTCCACAAGTCAAATGGTAGCAGTTACTACTTTTGAGAAGAAATGTCAGCGTGGGATTAGACAATGGGCTGGAGCTGTGTTCCACTGAGCAATTAAAACTGCTTAAATGAATAATCTTACAGAGACCTTTAATAACTGCACATGTCGGGGTCAGGGACTGACCTGAGCTTAGTGAGCATACAACTCCTATAAATTAGATTTCCATGCTGGCTGAATAGCTTTTTTTCAGTGTAGGTGAGTGACATTTTAGTCACATGCCAATTTATGAACAGCTAGAACCAAAACTGGTCAAAGTTTGTGACTTTTTCAGAGTTTTGTTTAATTTCCTCTCGGTTGTAATAATATTTGGCTCACTGAGTTTCTTGCTGAGATCTAGGGATGTGGCAACATCGCTACAATGGTCAGTGAGAGATTCTCAGACAGGTTGTAAAAATACAACAAATATTATCATAATCGTAGTGGGAAAAACTACAAAAATGGAACCCAGGTTGGTTGTAAAAATAACGGAGCAAAGCTCATTTGCGTCAAAAATAGCACCCCTGGGTATGAATGAACTACTATAAATGATTAGAAATCATAGAAAAAAGATGCTTCTTATAACTCCAGAACAGACTACAGACTACAGACTTTTTAACTTTTCTTCAGTATCAAAGTAATCCAGTGATGGATGTCTGTACATCCATGGGTCCAGTGCAAACAGGAAATGTTAATGGATAATTCAGCATCATTTTAATGGTGCCAAAGGCTCAAATCACTGACTCCATGGCATCTAGGGATGGGTTTGGATTTTATTGTGGGTCACAAACACTCACAATAAGTTGATCATAAAAAAAGTCAGAATGTTTCTGGGGGGGGGGATCAAAATATAACAAAGCAAAATGTAACATAAAGTGATTCCAGTGTGTTTTAGCATATTTCATTGATTATCAGGATAATATTTTCAATCGCAAATTATTTTGGCCAGGATAATCGCAACATGAAATGTTCATATCCTCCCATACCTAATGGCATTATTATGTTTCCTGTGGGTAGCTTTTTCTAATGGCCTTGTGCCTACATGTGACATGCATATAATTACACTCTATTTTCAACCATTCAGAACATTGAGCCATATGATATAAGCGTTTTGAAAAGTTTGATATTAAAAATGCACTGTAGGATATGGGAAGAATATTATGTGAAGTCCAAAACATAGAAATCTGTTCTTTGAAAAACCTAATCTTCACCTTTAAAGGCATTTACACATTCAAACTCTGAAATACAGTTATTAGAGTATAGTAGGGCTGTCACTTTTTTAAAACGTCAAGTTCGAATAAATTCGAACAAACGCGTAATTTCTTTCAATTGAATTCCAATGCAACCCATGTAATGCAATACACCCTCCTCCCCCATCCAGTCCATTTGGCAGTGGTCAGCGTCTTACCCTTCAATCTAGTATTTATATTTTCCTGTGTGGCGTAATACAATTGCACTACGTGTCTTGAGATTGTGGTGCAACTTGGAATTTTATGATGTGGTTCCAGTTGTGTTCCAGTTTTTACGAGCTTCTGGCGAGGGTCCTGAGGATGAGTGGTTTATAGGTTGTACAGTTGATTGCTTTGTAAATGTTTTCCTATCGTGATTATCCAGTCAGCAGGCCATTTTTATTGATTAGCTTGGTTTACTGGTAGATCAATAGTGCATACTATGGGTCAAGCTGATTGGGAATTTTAAGACCACAAGACAAACTACTTCAAACTAGGGCTGTACCCGACTCCGAATTTTGTCATTTGAATCAGATTTGGCTGTTAGACAGCTTTACGGCCTGTAAATAAAGGCAACAGATGCAAACCACGTCTCCTCTCTCCATTAAAATTACTTATGTTAGTAAAGACATTAGTGTTGTCACGATACCAAAATTTTGACTTTGATACCGATACCAAGTTTAGTATCACGATACTGAAACGATACTCAACATCTAATAGATCAGAAACACAATGTCCAATATGCTGTTGATAACCATGAGACCCACAGAGTCACAAAATACATTTACAATGAAATCTTAAGTATTTGTTTTTAAATGGCATACATATCAGGTCAAATTGCTCATATATGGTTATATTTATTGAGTCAAGTGTTAATATTATGCATTATAGACCTGCACTGGACAATGCCCAGTATTATTCTATGAATGTTTCCAAAACAACGAGGCATGATTCTACCCACAGACCATTTCCACTCAAACATTACTGCAGCCAAAGCACTGTTTTCTTTTTCAGCCAGGGGCGTTATGTATATAGAGACCTAAACCATTTTTTGTACCAGGCTGTAAACAAGTTTATTTTTGCTGTAAAGTTGGGCATTTTAACATGGACTCCTATGGAGAGTTGGTCTGTTTAGGAGCCAGCCTGACTGCAGTGAAGCAGCGACTGTACTCGTATGAGCAGAGAAAAAGGCATTTTTAAAAGTCTCGTATTCAGCTCTCAGTAGTTTTGTAGTTTCTAGCAGAATCTCTGTGGTCTGAAGTCTCCTGAGTCCCTGTTTTTTCCAGATAACTTAAACCGTAAAAAGAGCAGATAGTGTGCTGCCAACATTTCCTGATGTTGTTGCTTCACAATAGAAACTTTTAAATAACAAAATAACAGGGCACTTTTATTGTGAAGAATTTATAGGAAATGAAATGTGTTTTCTGTGGTTCCTTTGATGGCTGCTAAATAACAGCAGACACATCACAGACAGTACAGTACAGTACAGTACAGTACTCTGTGGCTTCTGTGACAGGAAGAATACTTTTTAAAATACTAATGTTTAAAAATACAAACGCAGCCAAAATTCACAGCTGGAGCCCCGAAAAGCCACACGCCTGAAGACACCTCTTCAGTGGCGTGGCTCACCTCTGCTCGACTTGAAAAATCTCAATCGAGTGAGGGGTCAACAATTGATTTGAATCTTACAGTCTATGTACAATCTATGTTGCTTACAGACATTTGAATTAAAACAGACCATTACGTTTACAGAATATTTCTTCCCATGTTCAAACAGAAGTAAAAGCTTTGAATAAAAGGTGACAGCCCGACAGAATACAGCCAGCTCTGTTGCTAACAGAGATCGCCTGTAAACAACTGAGGAATTTAGCAAGAAAGTGGCTAAAAGAGGGAGAGAGCTGTGAGTGCTTGAGTGGAACTAGTGTACATTTAAATGCAGCGGTAATCAGCCACTGAAATGATGAATATAACTAAATTAAATGACCTGAGTAGCAAAGAAACACAACCAACACAGGGACACTGGAAATGACACAATGTGCTTACCATCGCACGTCAGCAGGACGGGACAGACACCAGCTGGACAGTCTGGGCAGTGTTTACTGTGAGATATCAAAGTGCGGTAATCAAACACGGTTATAACTAAAAATTAAACGGTATTACTAAACCGGTAACCGTTTCATCCCTAGTGGATAATAATGACAACGGTATGAGCCACACCTGATGAATGACGGTGTTCTGTAAACAGAGACACATGCGCTGTGCGCTCCGCTGATATTAATACAATACAGTCAGCAGACGGTGCCACGGAAGATTACATTGTCTGTAGTAATATCCTACATATTCCTGAATTTGGGTATTTAATGAGGTTGTTGTCTGCCGGCAGTTACCGGAGACCTCCGTGCTGTTAGGCCGGTGCCACAACTGCGTACAGCAGAGAGTCGATGGCTCCACTCGGCGCACAGGGAGAGAGGATATATATTTACATGAAGAAATATACGGCCCAGTAGTATTTCTCTCTCTTCTTTATGTTGTTGCTGTTCTGAAATTGTACATGCAGGATGTGACGGTTGGTTATATTTGTGCCGCATCTCCTCCGCTGTGATGAAATGGCTGGAAGTTACAGTGCCGGGGCGCTGCGTTTTACCCAAAGTGAAACATTTTTAAACTCTGTGACCAGAAAAAAGAAAGTCAAACATGCAACTTTCAGCTCACAATAGACACTTAGTGTAAACACACGGCATTCCCATTGAAAACCATTAAAGGGGCACATGCGCTCACATGTGCTCCCATTGAAAACCATTAAAGCCCCTCCCCCCGACCATTCGATTGGTTGAAGAGTAAGTAGACTCTTGGTCGACCAAGATTTTCTTTGCTTGACTACAGCCCTACAGCCAGCATTGCAATACTCCACCATGGCACCAAATCCAACCTGGTGGCCTGATGTTAGAGATAATTTAAAAATGTATCCACTTTTCTGAATTCCAACCTAAACTCTGATTAGAACGCCAAAAACGTAGTATGCCAAGGAAAGTCTTGACGTTTTACCCCGTTGTTTCCACTTCAAATGTTAACTGAAGTTTTCAGAACTTTTCTGCGTTTTACATGACAGTAGAGCACACAGGTTGACCACAGCACATCCCTGACAGGTCAGCACATTCTGTAATGTTCTGTCATTAAGGCTTGCACATTGAGAATTGTTACAGTTGGTAGTTGAAAGGCAGTGACTTTTACCCCGGTCATTAAAAGTGCTAATTAGTTGGCTCATGAATAAACTGCTGCTTCAGGTGTTTCCAGCCTCTTCTCCCACTCTCTGTGACTAATGTAGTAGCACACAGTACACAGGCTTTGTTTGTTTCGAGCTGCTTTTAACCGTGTCAACAAGAGATTTCTCGTTGTCACGTAAGACGACAGTGAAAGGCGTGTGAAGCAGTGTCACCTGTCTGCTTGGGGCAGTTCAGTTACTTTTGGTATTTTGGACTATATTTTCATGGCTCGTGGGCTGCACGATATATCTTTTCAGCATCGACATTTTAATGATGTACACATGCACGACAATAGTCACATCGCAGGACATGAGATGTTAAGTAAAGCAAATGAACACGTCATGCTAGGGCTGGGCGATATATCGACTCTTTAATATATATCGATCTATTTTCAAACAAGGTATGAGATGAGACAATACAGTTTATCTGGATATAGTTTGATGTTGTGTTACATCTTGTGTTTTCGCCTGTCTGCATCTCGCCTCTCTCTCTCTCACACACTCTGCGCAGCCCTGCCCCCCCCCTCTCTACCTCTGTACTCAAACAGGCTCCAACAAAAAGCATTACCGGTAAAAAAGTTTCAGCTGGCCAGTTAAATACAAGCATCCAGCTGCCCGAGCGGCCCAGTGCTCAAAAAAGTTAGTGAATGATCTTACTTTGTCTGCTGTGCTCTACTAAAACTTCCAAACTTTCATCTGCTGTGTCTGCCTGTCTTGCAGCACG
>JAOVVB010038217.1:0-15257 GCA_028570985.1 Heterobranchus longifilis
ACACACACACACACACACACACACACACACACACACACACACACACACACTCACTAACAGATAATAAGAAACGTATGTAGTCTAGATCAGTGTTTCTGTGAAGTCTGTGTGACTGTCAGGGGGTCTGTGAAAAGTTTTCATTCATTAATTTAAATGATCATGACATAATATCTAAAATATATCATAAAAGATTACAAAAGGCTTCATAGTTTAATTAACTATATATTTTAATTTTGACATCTAAAATAGTACATAGACTACGCTCTAAAAGAATTGTGTATTATTCAAAAAATAATCAGAAACCGTGTTTTCATTAGCCTATATGCACTAAGAGTGAAACACTTCTCTTGACACGGACATGTTGGTGTGTGTATGTGTGTGTATGTGTGTGTATGTGTTGCTACATGTTGTTATTGGCCAACCCATCTCTCGCAATCTTTGTCCGTTTTTCACTGAGATAGTTATATTTATTAAGTATGCAACTGTGTTATTTTCATGTTTTGCCACTCAGTTAAGCATGTATGCATACTGTATTACAGACACACAGCACATATGTCTGTTTGATGGCTTTGTAAACAAAACAGTTTGACCTACTCATCATTCAAGAAATAGCCTTTGATAATCTGGTCAAAGTCAAAGATGTGATACACCTCAAGAAAAAAATCACAATTAGAATCATATATTGTAAAACTGTACATAATAAATTATTTGTATAAGATGATCTAATATAACATGTATTCTAATAAATGGTAGCTTAATATTCCATAATGTAGGTGTTTTGATATTATGTTATATACATATACATATATATACACATAGTACAATAATGGAATCTGTTTGGAAGTGGCCATAATAATATAAACATGCAAAGTAGACCAGTTGTTCACATACAAAGTGTATAAATTATAACTTTGATATCATTCTTATAGAGTTTATTTGTGCAGAGAAAGTATAAGTCAAGTAAGGCAGAAAAGGGTGTTTTCTTAATGAATGCACACGTATTTTCAAATCCAACGCAAACTATATTTCAAACACTTGTAAATTGTTTTATTATTTTTCAAGTTTTTTATATTTGCTACGGGTAAAACTGTACAGATATGAATAAAACAATACTGTGTCACTGTGATGAATTCTTAGTTTTCATTTATGGACAGCGGGGACAATTTGCAAGACACATACAGGTAGCAGGTCATGTCTTAATATTTGTCTTATATTTTCTAAAAGGAGGTATACAGTAAGAAAAATAATATTATTCACAAAAAAGTCCACACTAGTCGCTAATATGTGGTATATGGTTTCAATAAAATGTCAGAATTTCAGATAATGTTGATCTTTTATGTCCCTATATATATATCAATACAAATGTTTTAGAAATGTTTTAAGGTATTTTTTTTAATGACTGATATACGTTGACTGTCATTCATTAGTCAATTTTAATTTCAATGCAATATAAACGCACACTCACATGCACACGCACGCACGCACGCACACACACACACACACACACACACACACTGCTCCAACATATTGAGTTTATTTCCTGGTTAGGTCTAATGAAATGTTATCCTCTCTGGAGAAATAATAGAGAATATGTGCTATATGCAGCAAAAAGTTTACCCATTGGGCTCTTTGAGCTGACGACCACATTTTCTTATCCTGAAGAGATTAAGTTATTGCTGACAAATGTCAACATGCACATAGTGCTGGGCAGTAGGACCACAGATTTGTACCCACTTCTTTCAGTTTCACGGTATAACACAGTATTTATTTTTTCAAGACTGGGTGTTACAGGTTTATAGTGGCTTATTCTGCATGGCTGGAGTACATAGAATATAAAAACATGCTGTTTGGTGGTGTAATTTTGTAAATCTACAATTACTAGTTGACACAAATTGTTTATGTGTCACAAATTGTTGTGTATCATGGGTGGTATTCACCTGACTGTAGCGTTTTTCATGGAAAACAATATTATATATTTTGCTGCCTATTGAAGAGCAGGCACGCACGCACGCACGCACACACGCACGCACGCACACACACACACACACTATACTATTTAGTATGGCAGTATATACAATCACCATTATTTACTGATTTCATAATAAATAGGTTTTAGGAGCATAAGAAAGAATACGTTTCCTTGTTTGAATTTGACAAATCACACTGTGAAAGCTCCATTTTCCAGTCATTTTATTTGTGGCAGTAAAGGCACTTATTTATTTATTTTACAAAGAAATTCAAATGTTCATTTTTCTGATTCAGCCACAAACTGATATCAAGATACTGTCCTCTGAGAAACAACAAGCTGTGTCAATATTAAGGCTTTAAATGATTAAGTATTAAGTATTTCTGAAACAAACAAAAAGAAATCTCTGATGGCCCATTTGAAATACCTCCATGTGATGTGCAGTGGTTCACATCACAAGCAGATCAGAAGAATCAGAGATTAACTCATTTCTTCACATCTCGCCCTGCTGGATCACACAAAAGTACACCATCTGCATGACGAAATCCAAGTAATAATAATAATAATAATAATAATAATAATACATTTTATTTGTATAGCACCTTTCATACAAGAAACGCAGTTCAAAGTGCTCAAAGTATTATCATTTTAAAATATGGTTTGCGTTTAGGGGAGTCTTTTTTTCAAGGTTTTTTTGGGGCCTTTTGCCTTTTATTGATAGTACAGCTGAAGATCGACAGGAAAGAGGTGAGAGAGGGGACGACATGCAGCAATGGGCCGCACCAAACCCTCGGCCGCTGCGGTGGGGACTTTAGCCCTGTATATGGGGCAGGCACTCTACCACTGATCCACCAGCGCGCCCCTTAGGGGAGTCTTTTGGGGGAGCAGGACACCCCATTAATGAAGAAGGACCCAATGTAAGTACGTATAAAAGAGAAATACAGCTCTGGGTTCTTGTACCTTTACGGGTCCTCACTGAGTTTGAACAGCACGTTAAGATGCATTATTGAAAGTGTCACCTCACGAAGGTGCCCACCAAGTCAAGGTCAAAGGTCAAAAGACCTTGCACTGGTTTATGCTGAACATCCGCCGCCTGGCCTGTTTCCTGGCCTGGTTTACGGCCGTCCGCACTGCGTACTCAAACACCTGTTGCACGCCACGGTTGCTTAAGGAGGAGCACTCCAGGTAGCCTTTAGCGTGGACTTCGTGAGCCACGCGTCTCCCCTCGGCTGCGGAGATGCAGCTGCCCCGATGCGCCCCCATCTCCCGCAGATCTGTCTGGGTGGCCACAAGCAGCACGGGCACCTTGGGCAGGTTCTCTCGAACCTCAGCGACCCACTTCTGCTGGACGCTGGCCAGAGAGTTCGGGTTGGCCACAGAGTAGCAGACGAGGACGACGTCGGCCTGCTGGTAGGATCTCGGTCGGATTTGTCTGAAGTTGTCGTTGCCCGCCGTGTCCCACAGCCCCAGGCTGATCTGAACCCCGTCCATGTACACCTCCACGCCGGTGTTCTCAAACACCGTGGGCTTGTAGGTGTCCGGGAAGGTCTCTGAGGTGAAGCGCACCAGCAGCGCCGTCTTGCCCACGGCACTGTCCCCGACCAGGACGCACTTCACCGACATCTCTTCCAGGCCGTTCATGGCTGCCTCCGACAGACTCCTCTCGATGTTTGTGGTTCTGTGGAAAAAGTCTTCGGGGTAGTTTCTCTGGAACTTGTCGGTCTGGAGAGGCACAGGGTTCACAAGGTCGTCAAAAGGCGGCGATCACTCATCCGTGTGTGTGCTGTACTTCCGTGTCCAGGTGGTAGTTTTCATAGCAGGTGATTTGTAGCCCTGCCTTGTGGTAACTCCATTTCTGGAGGTTTCAGTGGTCATTCAGCTTGTTGAACTGACCTCTAATGTCTCACTTTTCAGAGTCCTGAAACGTCAGTGACAGCCAGCAGGTCTCCAGCAGTGAGCTTCATACGCGCTTCACATAACGTCTTCGTTCTTTAGGCCCTCTCGTCTCGTCTCACTTCTGCTGGGTCTCTGCAGCGTGGCGAGGTGTTGGTCCTTCTCTCTAATGACGACCGTCATTCTGTCCCAACGGATCGAAACTCTCAGAGCTGAGGAGGGAAATTTACTGAGGAAGAGACATGAAGAGAGAATATGTTACGAACATGAGGTATCTGTAAGCACTCTTACTTTAAAAAGACAGAAATTCTTTAGCAAGTCGTTCATTTAAATGAAACCTTATTTGTACGTTTCTTAAGACGGTTCTTCTCATACAACATGCAGCCTACTGTAGAAAACGACAGCAGCGTGGCTCTTAATACAATATATTTCGCATGACAAATAAGGAATATCTAATATAGTAGTAGTCAACTGCTGGAGTACTGCATGTGGCAGATGACATCAACTTTTGTTTTTGTAACAGACATAATTTATATTTACAGAGAAAGGTTAAAGTGTAAAGCATGTAACAAAGTTTAAATACGGAAGTAAAGATTGGTGTGTTTGGGTGTGACCCAGAATTCACAGCTTGATCCTGAAGACTTTAACATGGACTCATTAACAACATATCCATGTTTGCCGTATTATCAAGCTCATATATGACCGGTGTGTCTCCGTTTACTCTAATGTATCTCCTCATAAGCAGTCCCGATTCTGCTGTTTGCACCATAAACTAACATCTGATAATGGACGAGGATGTCTCTGTGTGTTATCACTTGATATAGTGATAGATATACATTTTGATGGTTATTTTTTATTATGATCAACAAATTACTGCTGATGGTTTCATATGACTTCTCTGGTGCATTAAAATCAGTTTGACAATTACATTAAAGGAGCAGCAGTAACCTCAAAACCACTTGCCATGACACAGACTACACAGATGGAAAGACCTCCATAACGTAAATGGGACACTTTAATCAGTGTTTTTTTCCCCACAAATTAACTTTATAAATGATCTCTCAAGAAGTCGTCTCTGGGTCAGCAATAAATAGGTTTAATAAATTAATAAATAGTCATAAAACAAGACTCAGACTCTCCATGCAACTGATTAAATTATTCTTGCGTTATTAAACATGCTTTTCTTTTAGATTACATACAATAAAACATTATTTTACACATTCATAATTATATTTTTGTTCTTATGAGAGTAAGAAAATTCACCTTGAAAATCTCACTTGCACATTTTCAACATTAAAACTTTATAATGTTGAAACAAGTTTCGGTTTTTCCCACATTATGGGGTTTATCTTAATTAGATTTCCAAATATAGAATAGAATAGATTAGAATAGTAACCTCAGCACCACAGTGTTGTATCAAGACAAAGAAAAAGAGAATTACCTTTCTTGTCAGTCTTCACAATCTTTAACGGGCGGATGCTGGCTGCCGCCGCTGAAGACTTCACAGCGTGGATCCCAAAAAAAAAGCCTCTAGTTTGTTTTTAATTATAATCTTCCAAACTGGATACCCTAAAACGCAATCACTAAAGTCTGTATTAATTAGAGATGAAACAGACAGAGAAGAAATATTTTGGCACCTGTCTAAGTAGAGGAGGGAAGTGAGAAAGTACCAGAGAAATGAAAAGTAAAGCACATCCGTTAGTTGAAGTATGGAGGTGTGACTCATCTTCTGTTCACCTCCCCCACAGCAGCTGTGTTAAAACGTGTTTTTTTTTCTTTCTATTGTGCATTTGTAAAAATTGTATCTAGTATTTCACAAAGCAGCAGAGCTCACGGCGAAGGGAGCTCTGATCTACCAAACAAATGAGTAAATATCAGGCTATGCCGTGATAATGCCATTAAGTGATTACTTCCTCCTACTCTTTTTTGAACATGTAAGATTTAATGTGTTGTTCATGAGAATGTATTCATCGAGTTTGTGTATAAGTTTTTATTGTATTTTTATTTTATTTTCTACTTTTTTATATTATTATTTTGTTTGTAATTCTTTTATTTTTCATGTTCGAAATACTATAACTACACTAAAACTAAAATAAAATAAAACAACAGTAATTGTGATTTGCAGAACACCATCTCTTTGTATTGACTTGTAGAAATCATTGTAAATGGCATAACTGTCCCTCTTTATCAGCATCATTCATTACCACTTCAAAAATGGCACAATATGTTTTATCACTCACAAACTGATACACAGACCAATATAAAATGACTACAACGTGTTATCAGTGTTTCGTGATGGTTGTTAAAACAGCAGAAAGTGTCAACTGTAAACAAATAGGAGTTTATTCCATGTTACAATAATATTCTCTGTAAAACCATTTGAACAAATGAATAAAAAAATACAATTTCTCTTTATAATTCACATGTTCACAACATTATGTACAGTAAAATCTGTCAACATTGCTGTTGCACCTTTATGATAAATATCACACAGGTGGAAAAACAGAAGCTATTTTAAATCTACAAAAATAGTGTAGCATCCTGAGGAATACAACTGCTATACAAAATTTGGCACAATGGGTTAAAAAGAAAGGCTGGAAACAATCGACTGGCCTCGAAAGAGAAAACCTAACTATGCTAAACCTTTACCTGAGTTTGAATATCTGTATATTAGCAGCTAAGCTAAGCTTGGCCTTAAGTAAATGAACAGATGCCGTATGTTGCTGAGACAAGGGAGAGCGATCGCTGCAGAACTCACAGATGAGGGTGTTCAAACTATTTAATGAGGTTGTTTAAACTATTTATTGTCCTTTTGAGAGTTTCAGGCTCCTGGTGAGCAAGACACTGGTGTTGTGATAACTTCTCTGATTAGATTGCCAGCATTAAATGTTTAATTGCGTTAAATTACATTGTGGTCAAATAAAATGCTTAAATTGAGTCTCAAAGAAGGATGCCATATTACTTAAATTCCTAGAGAGCAACCTCGAAGCAGACAGCATGCATAAAATCCTCACATAAAGTCTCAAACATGACTCCACATTAGTGAATGTAAGAATAACACCTTATTTCAACATGAAGCCTTCAAAACACAGGGATTTTCCATACTCTTTAAAAGGCATACAGTTAAATGTAAAGCAAAATACGCCACACTATAAAACAGATTTAAATTTAAAATGTACATACATTCTTGCTTCACAGCTGCATAAAATGTAATTTACAGCTGCGTAAAAATACCTTCTTTGTGTTTCACACTCACAAAAGAAAAACTGTTCTTATTAAGATCTGAATTAAGTAAGATTTGAACTAAAATGAACCTCAGTTTAACCAAGATTCAGATTAGGATTCATTTAAGACTGATGGAGGGGAGAGAGAGGGGGAGAGAGAGAGAGGGAGAGGGAGAGAAAGAGAGAGAGGGAGCAAGAGAGAGAGAGAGAGAGAAAGAAAGAAAGAGAGAGAGGAAAAAAAGTACCAAAACTGACTAAGACAGAGAGAGAGAGAGAGAGAGTGTCTGTGTGTGTGTGTAGTCCTCCATAGCAGGTTTAGTGTGAATCCAATAAACCAGGTTGTTATCACTTCAAAGAGACCAAGATGAGACCTGGCTTTGGCTCAGTGAACCTGAGAGATAAAGAGATAGGAGAAAAGGCGGGTGATGATGAACATGTCGTGTATGTGTGTTGTTTTGCGTGTGTGTGTGTGTGTGTGTGTGTGTGTGTGTGTGTGTGTACCTGTAATGTTTGTTGGTGAGGTAGTCTATAACGGCGGGGCGGATGCGGGCCACGCCCCCCTGGCTGTGGTTCCCTCTTCCTGTGATGACAGAGAGCTGAGGTCGACACAGACCCTGCTCACACTCTACAAAAGAAAGAGGCCAGAGACGAACAGAACACAAACAGAATACAGTTAAGAGGAGCAGCGAGCACAAACTTTGATAAAGGGGCAGGAACGCCACCTTCTGCAAGCGTACTTATTAGAGGTTCTGATCCCTCACGTGATTTAGATGTACAGCACGCAACAGTGTCGTCCCTAGTTTGAGTCTAGACTTTAGGCGAAGGATAGATCGGATGTTTTGAAGTGGGGTTGTATGGGGGAATTATCCATAGTCAGTGTATTAGTGTAGATAGCGTTTGTCCCAACACGTTAGGTCAGCAATATACTGCTGTGGACAGGGTGCACACAGCAAAACATATTTCAGCCACCTGAAAAAAAAATCAATATCTCTTTAAGTGTACGCTATATTTTCACTGCTTTACTTTGCTGTCAAACAGCCGTTTCTGACAAGGAACTAAAGCTGGTATATCTCTCTTTTCAAAGCCACCAGACTCCTTTGACAAAAACAGTCATTTTACCTCACAGAACACGGGAGTTGCTGATCTACCGCTGCCTCGATCGCTTAGTTTGTTGTGTTATTGTGTGACTTTGGTATTTTAAAAAGGTTTAGGAACTAAGGGTGTGCTTTCTTTTTTACTTGAGCTCAGCCAACAAACAACAGCTTTAACTATCCTGAATGGACGTTTAGTAACACAGCTGAAATTAAACAAACACACAGTAATGACAGTGTAGACATAATTCTAGAATAAGTTAGTAAGTCAAGTCTATTTATATAACACCTTTCACAGATACAAAATCACAAAGTGCTTTACAAACAGCACAGGGCTGACAAGTCTAATCAACCTGCAACTTTATTTTATTTATTTAAAAAAATTCCTTTCTCCTGTAGCTCACCTGCATCCAATTGCTTTTACCTGTACCCATACCTATACACTGAAATATATGTTTTCATATTTTTGAGGGTACCTGTACCCAACACAGTGTGAGTCACTGACCTACAATGTAGATTTGTAGTTTAAGATGCTAACAGTACATTGTTCATTACCTGTGGTTTTGTCCTGTAAGACCTGAGCCAGATGCTCCAGGGCCTCATCGACGTGCAGCCCATGAAGGTCCAGGATGTTGTTGGGCAGCAGCGATGAGTTGACCCTCTCAAAAATCTGAACTGCTGCACGGTGATTGGCCTCACGCATCCGCTGGCCGTGCAGGTGTCCCTACAAAAGAGGCGATGCAAATTAATTTACTGTGAGGAGGAGAGGTTTTTTTAATAAAAGAAAAGCTGCAAGGAAAGCTCAATGATAAAGTTTGAAACATTACCTCTAATATACTATACCCCCTCCACCCACCCATGCACGCACCCACCCACGCATACACACACGCACACACACACACACACGCACACACACACAGGTGAAAATACTACAGTAAAACATTCAGCTTTGCCACCTGCTGTGCGTAAAATGAAGCCACTTCTTTGCGTCCTTGCTTGTAGGCCTCAGCAGCCTTGGAGAAACTCTCGAGCTGTCTGCTCCTCTGTTGGCTGGCCTCGGCCCTGAAGTCCTCGTACTCTGGGTCCTCCGTATCCTGATAGTCCTGTACGGTTGTTGACTCCAGGAGCTTCTGCCTCTGACAAATTTAAGTGAAACAGAGAGCTAATTAAAGTGGAGTGGAAAAAGTAATCAGTAACTCATATATTGTGTTACGGCCTCTTGTAGATGCACAGTTTGCAGTAGTGCTGAACAATTAATCGAAATTGTATCGAAATTGCAATCTGGCCTCCTGCAATTTTCAAATCACAGGAGGCGCAATATTTGTTAAAGGCGAAATACCATTTTAAATTAAATATTGTGGCGCTGCAGAGATGTCCTGGGCTACACATCAGATTCTACAGACTTCAGAAAATATCTTTGTCTGGTACAGAGCCACGCAAAACTCACACAATAATCATTTTAATATGCTTTTCAATGAAAATGAGAATAATAATTACAAAATTATCATTCCCTCTAATATTGTGAATCATATCATAATTGAAATATCAGTCAAAGTAATCGCAATTAGATATTTTTTCAAAATCGTTCAGCCCTAGTTTGCGGTGATGTTTCCTTTTTTTTTTTTACTGCAGATACTTAAACTCTAAACTGTTCTGCTTTGTGGCAGTTCTGTCTTTAATCAGTTTGAGATGTGAATGATGACACAAGAGTTCTTATACTAAATACTAAAATCTATATGCACTGTTTCATCCAAAAATGTGAAATAAGGTAGTACAGTATAAAATGGATTCATACTTTTTTTTAAAGTATTAACTATTTTAGGGGCATACTTTTCTCTACAGTAACACAGTTATGATGTATTGTAGATGCTTGTTATATATCATGTATTACAAAATGTCCCGTATGGTGATAAATACAATGTGATTCCAAACTCAACAACTAAAGACAACAAATAAATGCTAAAAGAGAATGGTGAGGAAAACAAATAAAGATACAGAGATCAAGAGATAGACATTATACATTAGATTATATAGCACACATGGGTTTACACACATGACATTGATGTATACATTTGTTCTGTTTCTCTCTCTTGTGTTTGTGAATACCTTCTCCCTCTCCTTGCTGGCTGCTCTGAGGTTGTCGGTCCGAGGAGCCTCTGGGGCGACCACTGTCTTGACGGGTTCCTCGTCCAGTAGAGAACGAAGAAACAGCTCCGTCTGCGTCAGGCTGTAACTGTGCAAAGATAAACACATAAGTTGTAGTCAGGAGTATAGAACAGTGCTTCAGCACATCAGTTACATACATTCTTTCTTGCTATAGAAAAAAAGAGAGCATGTTTGTGTTATCAACCTTCATCAATTATATGATGTTATTACACAGCCTTGTGGAATACTGCATTCTGATTGGTCAATCACGACATTCTGAGGTCTGTTATTTCCAAACAGATGACTGTCGTCAAGTATAGAGAAGTGGAGAAATGGACAGACATGAAGTGACAGTACGCAGCGCAGTATGGACTCTGGCAGTGTTTAAAGACTGCGTCATCCAAAAGAAAATGTCAACAGAAGAGTTATGGAGCAGAAAACCTCATTCAGCTGCGCTCATTTTATGCATCTGTGCTCAGGAGAGTACGCGCTTCCCTTCTGTAAGCTAACAGACTACTTTTCTTTTTTTTTTGCTGAAGCAATGCAGTCATTTTTAAATCAATATTTTATGTCAAATGACTGATTTCTTGAGTAAGTAGCCGTGTAATAAGCGGGATAATGTAGGATGAACCTGTCATTGTTGAAAATAGATCCCAGACAGGGTGATGCAGGGGTAATAATGACAGATTAATAAATACATTATCCCTTAGTTATAAAACGGGTAATTTCTGTCCCTGATTGTGATTGGCTGAGCCGTTACAACCCATATTCAACACCCTATACCTGTGACCGCAGCACTCAGTATTACTGCGCCCAGTTATTTTTTTAAACATACACCTGACATACACACGCCGTGTGCAGACGCGAAAATGTATTTCCGGTCATTGGACGTTAGCCGCAGCAGTGATAGCCTCCAAGCTAGCAGCTCTCGGGATGCTGTCGCGTGCAGCAAAGCAGAGTAGCAAAATGAGGAGGAAGAAAGAAAAAGACAGCGCGGGGCTTTACGCAAGTTTTTCTCGGGCTCTTCAAAGCCCACAAGCCAGACTCAGTTACCGGCTGCAGGACCCTCCGCGGACCCCCGGCCACGGATGGTAGACCCTCGGGTCGGGATGGCGGACGGCGGGTACGGTGACGGAGATACCGAGGATGATGCACACAGCAAGCGACGCGGATGTAACGTTTTTACAAACAGTGTAATGAAGCAGCAGCAACAACAACAACAACAACAACAACAACAACAACAACAACAACAACACGGGACAGGAGGAGAATGTGAGCCTTTTTTTCTCAACCTCTGGGCCCAGATATGGTGATAGCTAGCTTTTCATCTGACCCTGCAACATTGTCAACACAGGAGGAGAACGTGAGCCCGACGTTTTTTCCCACACAACCACTGGCTCTGTGGACAGCAAGCTTTACATCTGACTGCAAAGTGCAACACAAATTGACGACATAAAGCGTGAGTACTTTGCATCACCTCTCTGATGTGTCCTGTCTGTCTGTCTGTCTGTCTGCCTGTCTCTCTGTCTGTCACTGTGATCTCCCACAGCGCTTCTGCACCAGAGACTGTCCATGTTCTGCACCCCAGTGGCATGCACAGACATTTTGAGGGGCAGGTGCTCAAGTGAAAAAAAGGGCACCCCTTTCATAATTACTTGTAAGAAAATAAAGAAATTGAAGAAAATAACGTTACAGTGGCAAATCTTGTAGCCTACTTACTTACATATGTACAATGCCACTGTGCAAACTTTAGGGTCTATAAAATAAATAACAAAATCAAGAAGGCTGTGAAAAAGGCTGTTCTCCGAATAAATACAATGATAAACCAACCAATCTACCCTCCAAGCTACAAAGTAGGCCTAGTAGATGAGGACATTTTGGTGACCTATACAGAGAAATGTCAAGTCTCCAATCCTTTTTTACTGTTGAATTTAGGCTATATCTATGATTGTCCCCTACATATAGGAAAAGGTTTGTGGCCCTGGGCAATGCAAAATGTCAAAAATACACGGGTGTGGAAGGTAAACCTACAAGCACATCAACAATAGCAACATCCCATCTTAAAAAAAGCTATACCTGGAAAAACAACAAGAAATACATAAAGAAACAAGCAATTGGTAAATGGGCAAAATCAATGTGCTGGGTGTTTATTTTATGAAACCTTGCCAGTAGGGCTGCATGATATGAGGAAAATATGCAATATGCGATAACGTTGTTGAACATTGCGATAACGAAATAAATAAACAGTCATATCAGTTCTGCCTTTCTGCTGCTTTCAGTATTCTGCTAAAATACAACAAATTGCTTGTTGAAATAAAAAACTGAAGTTATTTCTGACATTTTATTGAATAAATTGAAATTGAACTGAACACAAAAGGCAGCATTAAAAAAAAAAAAGAAAAAGAATGATAGTTACATTTTAAAGAGCAGTTTTCTACCAATACTTAATCCCTGAGTGTCTTTCGCGATGTGTTTATTGCAAAAGTTGATATTGCGATGATGATAAAAAAAAACAATATATTGTGCAGCCCTAGTTCTGGGAAATGATTTCTTAAAAAGAGTGGGAACCCAAAGGGTTGCAGCAATATACCGGTCTCATGGTATGAAAATTGTGCATCCATTAAAGAACAGCATTTGTTCAACCAAAAAAACAACTTCTGTTGTCATTCTTTTAAGGGTCATTGTAACTGATAATAATAATTGTGTAATACTACCATGATATATTCTGAGACAGTAATCGTACCGTGAAAATCTCATACGGTTGCAACCCTAATCTGAACTCTGTTACAGAGCTGCAGTGAGTAGCAATAAAAAGTTCATTTATTTGGTTCAGCTTTGTTGATGTTGTAACGCAGCCACAGCGAGTTTGGGTAAAAAGAGATGCTTGGGTCCACGTTTGTATTTCATTCTTTGTCAGCCGCTGCCACCGCAGGCTAATGATAGGTTCAGAAAGACGAGCGTCCTTGAGGAAATGTGGAAATAAATGCAGAAGAAATAACACAAGAAAACAACACAGAGCTCAGAGACGAGGGACCAGTCATCACTGTGGTGTTGACAGGAGACATATGGACACCCTCCGTCCCCCGACTAACACCTGAGATCATAGCCTGGCTCGCACAGTTGAACAAATGCTGTGATGTGAGATCCTCTTTTTTTTTTTACTTTAGATAAGAAGGAACACAAGCTGTCATTGAGAGACGTATTAATCGGGACGAGGCGGACGTGATATCCGTCCCATTATTTTTTCATGAATCTGAAAAACATTTCTGATGTCCCCACCCACCCATGCTGTTGAGCTCTGGGTGTGGAGCAATAACAGTGGCCTCAGTGTCAGCCTGGATTCCACTGTGTTTTGGGGAAAATTCCTCTTCGCTCCTAACAGTCATGTTATGGAAGCCAAGTGCAATTTGTGCCAAAATGCAAGTACGTAAGGATTCAGGGGGAAGACAAAACCCTACTGTGTATCCTGTTTCTCCCAAGAGGGAGAAAAACAAAATAGATAGGTTGATGCTTTTTGACGTTTCCCTAATTTCCAAGTGTAAACAATTCAATTGAATCTCGAGGAGAACAAATGCAATTAGGAGCAAGAATTTGCTTAAGCTGCTTTCTCTTCCCCTGAGGAATGGGTAAGTGTTTGTGGATGGTCCTAAATCACGCTCAGGAGAGAGGATTCTAGTCTAAAGAAGAAGTAGATGGAGAAACTATAAATCAGGAAACCAAGGAAACAATGGGAACTGACGCACTGGGTTAATGAAAGGTTAATATTTTAATCTCTGTGCATATTTGTGAAGATTAGCTGATACGAGCTGCCATTCTGTTCAAGGCTGCAGCCCCGCTCCTCTCTCCCTTGTGATCTGTGCACGGATGTATGGATGTGTGCGTGTGTGTGTGTGTGTGTGTGTGTGTGTGCGTGTGCGTGTGTGTGTAAAGTGAGGTGGGGAGCAGGAAGGGGTTCTTGGCACAGCTCAGCAGTCTTGTGATGGGAGATCAGGAGTTTGTTCTCAGGGGATTCAGAAACAGGTACCTTCTTCCTCCCCGGGCATTATATTTCTTTGACTGGAAATTTGTTTTTAAATACGCGAATTTTGAGAAACAAAGACATCTGATTATTTAAAATATTTTCATTTTGTTCTGTTCATTTAAGTAACAGTTTAAGGCCTGATTGGAAGTAAGGAATCAGTCTTTAAAGGGATAGTTTGCATGTATGAGGTACTTATCCACAGTCAGTGGATTACCGACAGTAGATGGCGGTCGGCACGCCCCCAGTTTGGAGACGCAGACAGGAGGACAGGCACGGAATTTAAGCAATGTACTGTGGTGGATGGGGGCAGCAGCTAAACGTATGTTAGCGGCCCAAAAAAAGGATCAACTAAAAAAAAAATCAGTTTAAGTGTACGCTATATTTAGAATATTTTCACAGCTTTACCTTGCTGTCAAACAGCCTGTTTAAGTTTACGCGTGAGGAAATGAAGCCGTTATATGATCTCGTCAAAGCCACCAGACTCCACTGACAAAAACAGACTTTTTACCTCACAGAACACAAGAGTTGCTGGTCGGCCGCTGCCTCGATCAGTTAGTTTGTTTGTTAGTTCCTAGTGTGGCTGGGTACGTAAGCAGGGTCGGCATAAAGCCGAGGAGACCCCCGGCCGGAGGAAGTCCCTCCTTCCTTCCGTGTGGTGCTCAAAGTCCCGTCGCTGCAGCCGGGGCAAACGCCGCCCAAGACGATTGTGATTGGTTTAAAGAAATATAAACAGGCCAGGGAGTTTTTCCACTATACAATCCAGACCTCCCCCCCAGCGCAGACACAGTGCTGTGGAGATAGGTCTATGCGAGACTAATCGCTCGGCCACCACTTCTCACACAATAACACAAACAAACTAACTGATCGAGGTAGCAGATCAGCAACTCCCGTGTTGTCCGAGGCAAAATGTTTAGTCA
>JAOVVB010038236.1:0-15257 GCA_028570985.1 Heterobranchus longifilis
AGACAGAGAGAGAGAGAGAGGGAGGGGGAGAGAGAGAGCAGGCGAGGGAGGAGGAGGTGTGATTAGTGTGTGTGAGCTTGGGCTCTGATTGGTTCAGCAGCCTGTGTGTGTGTGTCTCTGTGCGTGTGTGTTTGCGTGTGTGTGTGTGTATGCGTGTGCGTGTGTGTGTGCGCTTGTAGCCAGTGGGCGGGGGATTAAGCCTGCGTCACATGGTCCCTTTAGCTTCTTTTCCACACAAACACATACCCTCATTCGCAGAGGGCACACACATACACACACACACACACACTCACACACATATCCTCTCTCTCACACACACACACACACACTCACAGCTGTTGATACTTCTCTCTCTGATGGTCGCCGGGGCAGCCGAGTAGCAGAGGAACCTGGGAGAATCTGCTCCACCAAACAGCATCTATATGGACAATCTGTACAAACAAGTGGACCGACTGGTTTTCTGATCGCAGCCTGGCTCTCACTTTCATATCCCGCTCTTTCTCTGTCTCTCGTCTTTCCCCCGGCTTCTCTCTGGGACTCAGTGTTGGAATTTGAGCGGCAGACAGCGAGCAGCAGAGAAAAATAGAGACATGTGTTTTGCCCCAGCCGCCTACTACTACTGCCCGTTCTCTCCCATTCACTGACCAAGGAGGAAATACAAGGTTGGTTGTGCTCGGCTTATTTGTTTATGGACTGGCGTCTTGTGTCATAACACCTGGTTGAATATATATTCTAATTATTTGGGTCTTTTAAAGACCCAACCCCATTCATTTAAAAAAAAAAAATCCAGCTTGTCTTCTTTTGTTTTTGTGTTCCCACAAGCTGCCAAAGCATGACTCCAACTCCCATCCCTACAACTGATTTGTAGTTTTAGGGGAATTCCATGTCAGTTTGGCACACACACACGCACACACACACACACACACAGGCACACACACACACACACACACACACACACACACACTCACTCACTATAAACATGTTTGGCAGTGAGTGTGAGCACCAGAGAAGATTAGCTGTGGCTGTTATCTCTTAACATGTAGAATATAGCAGAGGTTGAAAGAAAACACACTTAAGCATTTTAGGGTCACGGCAGCAACACGAATCAGACGTCAACATACCTTTCTTGAAAATATAAAGCAATCATTTAGAGGGAATGCCTGTAAAAAAAAAAAATCAAACTATGTTTTGTTTTTGTGTGTGTTGCAATCTGCACAATTAGGTTGCACAAGAAACCAACACCCCAAACTGCAGCCAGCCGCTGCCATGTGTTGTACACAAAAGCAGAGTTTTCTCTCTGTCTCATAGTAAAGCCGCTGGAGGATCTGTAAGCTGCTGAGTGTTTAGCTCACACACACACTGTCCTCCAGTTTCACTGCTGGATCTGTCATGCAGGCATGTTTAGACACACCTACTCCTCAGTGTGTGTGTGTGTGCGTGCGTGTGCGTGAGCTGCCTCTACAGGGTTTGCACTCTCGGTCACTTGTGTGCAGATTTGATCGTGCTGTGCGTGTGCTCACTGTGCCATTTACAGTGTGTGTGGATATAATTAGCCAACATACAGATTCTTTCCTGGTATTGTTGCCGTTGGGGTCGTAACACAACCCAAAAGGCTGTTTATCTATTTTTAGTGGTGGCGGCTTGTAGAGACTCAAGCAGCCACGCTTTGAAGCTCCCCCCCAGGCAAGATAAAGATGAGGTGTGTGTGTGAGAGCGGGCGGATAGGTGTGTGGTTTTTATGCAGTGTGTTTGTGTTAACTGCCTGTAATATTAATCAGCATTATTGTGACTTTTTTTCTGCTAAGCTTGCACGTGCCAGGCGTCTTGTGCGCAGTTTTTACGGACAGAAAATAAAAGGTGAAGATAGAGATAAAGTCAGAAAGAGAGAGATGGAGAGAGATGTAGCAAACCAAGAGAGACGGGACCAGGCGGAGAGATGGAGCAGCAGATACTTGGGTTCGACGTAGGTTTCCAGATTAGCTGGCTGTCATCAGATGAAGATGGAGAGTTGTGTTTTGTCTGAGTCGCTGGCTCTGCTCCAGCTTCAAATGTCAGAGGACTCCTGATGCATTATGGGTCAGCACTCTGTCTTAGAGATGTACAGTCAGCTCCCATAGAGATGAAGGAAGGAACTCATTCTATCAAATACATATTTGTTTTGGAGTTGGAGTGCAGTCATGCATCAATATGACTTCTCTGAGGATTCACAAGCATCATTCAACATTCGACGTGTGTTTTCCCTTATTTATAGTCTAGATTAGTCAATTAATCAATTAGTCGATCGTAGGGTTGCAACAGTGTGAGATTTTCACAGCATGATAACCATCTCAGCAGAATAGTTCACGGTATTAGGGTATATGGTAGTACATAATTGTTATTAGAATTGTTATTATTAGTTACAATGACCCTTAAAGGAATGAAAACAGGAGATTTTTTTGGTTGAAAGCTTTATTATAATTGAAACTTGAAACCAAGTATGTGTAAAAAGTCTCCCTTTTGAAAATAAATAAAAAAATATATATTTTTAATACCTTAGATAAGCAAATGTACACGGTATGATAACCGTCAGTTGTCATAACACAGTAAACTGTGAAACCGGTAAATCGCTGCAACCCTGGTCGATCAACAGAAAATTAATTGGCTGTAAAACTGTTTTGATAATCGAATACATGGAGGTAAACTGAATCTATTTGGGGTTTTGGACTGTTGGTCATCACTTAGTTCCTGATCTTAATTGTAAGGATTTGCTGTTTTTCTTTGTCTTATGTGATAGTAAACTTGGGTTTTCTGACTGTTACTCAGACAAAACAAGTCATCTGAAGACATCAGCTTGGGATTTAGAAATTAGGATCCGCCTTTTTTTGCTCGGACATTTTAGAAACCAAATAATGAATTATTTGGGAAAATAATGGCAAGAATGACGGATAATGAAAATAATCTGAAGTTGCAGCCCCAGTAGAATGTAGTTTAATCTAAAAACTCGTACAAATGATTGAATTTGCAGTCCAGTTCTGTTTAAACGATCGAGGGAGCCTGTCGAGTGTTGAATAAATCTCTCTCTGCACAGCCTGTTGTTAAGGTTAAGGCTGGGCTGCATGGTTACGTGCCACGCCATTCATCATGTAACTCCTAGTAACCAAAAACATGTTACGCATGACAGTGTTTATAGCCGTGATTGGTTTTTATAGCACTCTTAAAGTAATTGTTTATAGATGAGAAAGTTTTCATGGACCACTGATGGCTTTCGTCTGCAGAGCTGAGAGAGAGAGGGAGGGAGGGAGGGAGGGAGGGTCACTAAAGGTCACGGGGTGAGAGGTTGCCGTCACCTTGCCTCAGGCAGCGGTCGCAGTCTAGCGCTCTTCAGTAAACACAGCCTGCCTCGTCTATCTGCCACAGATTAATGGAGCTTAAATCAATTACACTACAGCGCTGTCCTCCAATGGCGCATCTTCAAAGGGCAATTGTGTCTGGAATTTCCAGTCGGTCACTGAATTCAATCTAAACTTCTGTCTTCGTTGTTGTTGAGACTTCGGTGCGTCTCATTCGAGAAGCGTTTGAACGAATCGCAAGAGAGCGTCTGCCGTGGAGCATGAAATTTGAATTATAAACATAGATGCTGTAATAGGAGGATCAGTTTTCATTCTTACTCAGATTAATTGTGCAGACTCACATAACCTCCACCACTACCACCACCCCCCCCTCCCCACACACACACACACACACACTCTCCCAAACCTCCCAACCGTCGATCTCTCTGGACGTGACCAGACCGAGAGGGTTCGGGACGGGGACAATGATCTATTGAGAGAGGCAGAGGGAGGGAGGGTGGAAGCTAATGCTAGGGACTGCTGGAGTTGTGTGTCTTGTGACAGAGCAGGGATGGGATAGTGTGTGTGTGTATGTGTGTGAGGGGAGAACCTGGTGGGGGGTGTGTAACTTTATTTTGGTGAGGCTACAGCTGTTGCATTCGGCCGCATAGAATTCCACTCATTCAGCAAATTTCAGGCATGAGCCTCTCGTGTCAATCACAACTTCTCACATGTGTTTCTGAGCATTGTGACTGATTGTACACACAACATTAATGTTGGGAAAACCGATTAGAACCGACAGCAAATTGCGAAGAACCGAGAACCGATTAGAACCGAATCCAACTAACTTTAAATTGACTTATCTTAATGAAACAGTAAAAGTCAAAGTAAGATATTTTTTGTTTTCTAAACATTTGACCTCTTTTTTTTTACCTTATTGTGGGAATCAATAAGAACCAGAATCAATACGCAGAATCAGAATCGCTAAAATTCAAACGATACCCAACCCTACACTACATTAAATTTAATTTTGGGTACTGGAGCATCTTTAAATAAGTACAACTGTAGAATAAGTACGAGAAGTAAAGGAATTCAAAGCTGAGTCTATAAAAACAGTAGAGCGATGAGTCGATGACATACAAACATTGCACGATAACGAATAATTCCTCCTGTCTTTCTTCTTTTAATTGCCCGCGATGACTACTCTCATCACCAACCCATCATTTTGTGGTTTTATCCGAGCCTGTCCTGTGCACTCAGTAAGCAGTGCAGGCGAGCAGCAGGATGAATTTAATATCAGGGGTTACATAACTCTTCACTACCCAGCTGCCTTCAATTAAAGAGGATTTGTTTTGGGCCGCTTTTATTCACTTCCATAGTATAAATCACAGCGTTAGTAGTGGGATCAGGTGGTGAACGAGAGGCTTCCTGTGCTGGATTCTCTGGTTTGTGACTTGTCACGTCTCCAAAACACAGAGATCATCTGCGTAGAGCGGTTGCTGAGACGGAGCTCATTTAAGTCCTGCCAACACCAATTCATTGCTCTCCAATTGTGGTAGGATGCACTATAACAGGGTAAAGAACACACAGCTAACTTGTCCTCTCTGGTAGACATATATATATATATAAATAAATAAATATTCTTTTGGCATGCTTAAATCTAATGTTTTTAGCATTTTTGCCCTTGGTGGCATATTGTGGCGGCGATTGTTTTCCCCTCCGGTGAGCGTGTAGTTTGACACATTGTGCTCTATGTGCTCTGATCACGTCTCTATGGGGAAAATGTTGGTGAGAAACACACTGAGCTACCACTGAAGTTCACTTGAGTATTTAACAATTAAGTGTCCAACAGTAGAGAAAGCAGCAGTGGTTATATTGGTGTAAATCTAAGGTCTGAATAATGAGTAGATTTAGATTTATTGTCCCAGAGGCATATTTGTTTACACAGTCAGTACAATACAATACAAATTGCAATAATAACATAACGCTTTAGGCCATTGGTAATTCTTTGGAAAGGAAGTGTTGTTGCTGGCTTTCTTGCATATTTAAATTGGTACAGTGGCAACACTGTAAAATGTCTTAACACAGTGGTTTTCTTACATTATAGGAACACGTTCAGACGTGTGGTCATGAGAAAAAAAAACCCCCACTAAAAACATGTTACACATTCTTCCACTTGGAAGCATTTTCTTAAACTCATTGTTTGTTTGGTCTGAGTATGACTCTTTTATACTCTGAGTTGTGTGTCACTCCACTAATCTCAACCATCTTTTTAAGTGGCATTTGACCTGAGTGAGTAGCTTAGCGGCATGTGCAGACCAAATCACTTCTCCACCTCCCCTGTTTCCCATCATGCGGAGTTAAGAGAAAAGGCTAAACATGGAGAAAGAGTCACTTCTGGCAGAGTAACCCCTAAATTTTGATCCTCCTGCTGTCAGATGACCACTGGGCTTTTGAAGAGAGAAAGCAGCGGGGTTCCTTTCTTAAACTCTTTCTTGCTCTGTCTCTCCCATTCCTCTGCTCTCAGCCAAGACACCATCTGTTAGAGCTCCCATAAGCCCCGCCTCTCCTTAATACACCACCAGCTTATCCTTCGCTACTGCAACAGCAGCCAAGTCGCAAGGGATACTGGAAAATGCAGTTGTATATGTGTTTTTTGTCTCTGTGGATCAGCAGTAGAGCCCCTAATAAGTTTCTTGGTGTCTTCACTTGGTCTTGGGTCGGCATGGGACGAAAAATTCATGTCACGATTATCCTGGCCAAAATAATTGCGATACACGATATTATCCCGATAATCAATGAAATATGCTTAAAACTCCTAAAACTGCACAAAAAGACACTGGAATCACTTTACCTTACATTGTCCTTTTGTGTGACTTTTTTTCTCAAAACATTACGACTTTTTTTCTCATAAAATTGTGATTTTTTTTCTCAAAACATTACGACTTTTTTCTCATAAAATTGTGATTTTTTTTTTCTCAAAACATTCTGACTTTTTTTTTTTATCAAAACACTACAACGTTTTTCTTGAAATATTACAACTTTTTTCTCAAGACTGCGACTTCAAAACATTGTGACTTTTTTATCAAAACATTAAGTTTTTCTTGAAATATTTCAACTTTTTTCTCAAGACATTGCGACTTTTTTGTTCAACAAATATTTTTATTGCATCACAGATGTGGTACAATGTAGTAAACTGCAGTCAATTTGTGAGGATATTCACGATATTCACGATCAACTTATTGTGAGTGTTTTTTTATTGCGATACACGATACAAACGATTATTGTCCCATCTCTACTCGAGTTTGAAAGGAATTTATTTAGGATAGATGGAGCTTTTTGGTCACTAACTACTATGCTTAAATCAACAAAATCTGTGTTTCCTAGTTTATGCTTTATTGTCAGATTTCCTCTAAAATTTGTTGCATCACAAAGTCAACTCTTTCACATACATAACACATGCTTCGTTTTGCCTTTATTGGCTCGGTCCCTCGGCATGACAACAAGGCATTGAGATTCACACTTGTTGCTTTTACTGTAACAATTCCTCTGTCCTGCTAAATGCTTGTTGTCATGCCAGCTGACCCGAGAATGAACGGTGGGAGTAAACCGCTTCACTAGTCAAGGCCTGGATGTTCAAACAAAACTGCTCCTGTCTGCGCGCTTTGTTGGACGAGTGTGTCACAGTGACCTCACTAATGCCTACGTGCAGTTGTGACACGATGTGTGTATGGAGCGAAACCGTCGGGACGGTGCAGGAGCTTGTTATTTGTGTCAAAGAGCAGCGCCCCTCTTAGGTCCGCCAATAACAGGGCCGTCCTTTTCCTGTTTGACCAAACACACGCTGCGACTCTGTCATCCGCTGATGATATGTTGTTTGACAGTAAATTGGATTGACATGTGCCAAATGTTTTCCATTAGCTGTCAGAAAGTTATGACAACAATAATTTCACTCAAGGAATGGATATTAAACATGAGTGGTGTGGTGTGTGGTGTGAAGGCGGTAGTTTTTTTTTAGGTGGTAATAAGGCAGCATACAAATTAAATGGATAAAAATAGACATCATGAAACGTTGCAATTTTCCTTTTGCCTTCTACAACCAAGTCTGTTTTGCATTCTCATGACTTTGCATACCACATTGTTATAAGTGCTTTAGTTTGAATCCTGGTACATTCTGTTCTGTTCTCTAAACTCCCTTTTTTATGTGCTATGAAATACTGCAAAACATCCAACTGTTTTTTTTTTTTAACGGTAAATAAACCCCCCCCCCCCCCCCCCCGCCCACTTGCCTTTCAAATGATGTGATTTGTGTTTTAACGTTTCCACGTCTGTTGTTCTCTTCTCCTCAGGTGAGAGTCAGAGCGGCGGGCATAGAGCGAGCGAGTGAGGCGACGCAGGCATGAGTGCGGACAGCCATCAGGGGGTGGTGACCACCCCACCCCCGCCCAGTGGAGGGACTAAGGAGCGCTACTTCGATCGGGTGAACGTCAACGATCCGGAGTACATCAGGGCCAGGAACATGTCGCCTGACCTGCGGCAGGACTTCAATGTTCTGGAGCAGAAGAAACGTGTAACGCAGATCTTACAGAGCCCCGTAAGTCCGTTAACAAAGTTTCAAAATTAGGGTAATGCATGCAACTGCTTACTGGAGGGACACCGTCTAGAGCAGGGGTGTCAAACATGCGGCCTGTGGGCCAGAACCGGCCCGCCAAAGGGTCCAGTCCGGCCCACTGGATGATTTTGCAATGTGTGAAAAATGCTGAGAAGTCATTAATTCCAATTTCAATAAGATGCAATGCTATTCCTATTTGTCCACTGGGGGTCAGGCCCCATGCTGGATATGCTATTATATATATTACTATTGACACAGAGTTTAAAGTTTTCCAAAACAAAAAAATGGACCAGTTCCTATTTATGTGGAGGTAAATGGGAAGTCAGTGTGCTGTTGGGCAGTGCCAAAGGAATATAATATTTGGTGCCACTATCAGACTCCTTATGGCCGGAAATACAAGAACTTGCAAGAACAACTGAGAACAGAGAGATAAATGATTGGTTTGCAGGATTTATGAAACCGCAGTCTGTTTTTAGTCATAACCAAGAGATCAGTGATGCAGCTGTGAAAGCTAAGGAAATAGCATCAGCATCAAAGCCGTACTCTGAGGGTGAGTTTGTATGCTGAAAGCTGCAGAAATTGCGTGTCCTGACAAGCAACAAGCTTTTTACCAACATCAGCCTGACGAGAAACTCTGCGGCAGATAAGATGCCGGATGCCAGTGGTTTTACTGGTCCGGCTCACTTTATGTGGCCCATTAACTAAAATGAGTTTGACACCCCTGGTCTAGTGGAAAACAACAATTGACAGATGGCAACCTGCTAAAAATGGTTAATGAAGAAGACAGTTTAATGATATCAGCAAACAGGGTGAAAGAGATGTGAGTGGTTCTTAAATGCATATTTACTACAGAGGTAGTACAGAACCGTGTGGGAAAGGTGCTTTCTCATTAGTACAGTACATTGCACAGAGCGTAGAGTCCTGAAAGGTAGATGGGATCCGGGTTCCTTAGGTGAACTGGCAACTCTGAATTCCTTGCATCTGTAACATGAGATGTCTATATTTGTTGGCCCTGTGATAGACTGCTGATCTGTCCCGGGTGTACCCCACCTGTTCCTCAATGTATGGTGCTATTGGCTCCAGCGTCCCCTGAGCCCGAGCAGAACAAACTGTTGGAATTACTTTTAATGGAAGGAAGGAAAACTATCTGTATGTTAGTTTATCTTTTGCCAAAGAAAAGGGCGGTTGAGTAGCGTGGGAATCTGCCGAGCTCATGTTTTATTTGCTCTGGCAGATCCGCCCGGCCACCCTCACATTCAGACAGATTCCCAGCCAAAGAGATCGGCGGCGGTCGTTGGTCCAGATTTGAAACACACGTCGCACATTTCGCTACTCTGATTGGTTGTAGGCGCGTCCATCCAGAGCAACGCACCGGGATCACGAAACTCAGAATAAACTGGCAAACGCAGCGGTGCTGATCAAAGATGAATCAAGATTCTGATGCTGTATTACAAGTTCTTTCAGAAACACATTGTAGTGTTTCTGTTTAGCTGTATTTTGAGAAAGTTTGTGACGAGGCTGCCATTTTTTCTTGCCTCGAAATGGGCCAAGCACTGCATGTGTTGCTCAGCACTACGGTTGTAGTTCACGTTAAGTTGCTCTGATTGGTTGTAGGGGATGTTAAGTTGCTCTGATTGGTTATAAGTTTATCCAATTGCGTCCAGACATTTTGGTCTGCCCCGTCGATAACACCCCTTGAAGATCGGGTTCCAGACTAATACGCATTTGCGAATTAGTCTGCCGATGCCAGGCTAGTGGTTGAATTATCAAGATCACTGAAGACCTAATGGAAAAATTTGCTGCAAGCAAAGAACTTTTCACCTCACTGACTTTGGGTAATCACTTCCCATTTTCTCTTTCTGTCCGTTATTATTCCACAATCAAGTGATTTCTAAAGAAGTTACAGCATCACTGTAATGTGCTTGTGTGTCCGTGTTGATGTTGTGACACTGGCCACAGATTGAATCACAGCAGTTAGCGGCCTGCTAAAACCCTAATATAACCACCAGCTACCACACCCTCTCTCAGGCTTACTGTCTGAGCTCTCCGAGTGCCCTTCAGTCCAGCGGCTCTCATGTTGGGTCAGGTTTTGCTGATGTAAACAAGTCTGTGAGCACAGGGCATATTTCAGCCAACACGCATCATGTTGTGGTTTGATTTTCTTTCCCTGGAGGTCTGGATTCTTGAGACTTACTGTAGCCAAACTGAAGTGCTGGAGGTACAGTTAGAGGTTTGAGCCCCTTTGGGACCACACAGCTGAGTACTAAGTATTTAGAAACTCATGGCAAAGTGTTGGGATGTTTGTTTCTTTGCTGTAGGTTTGTAGTTGTCTGCAACCTCTGCAAAGATCAGAATGCAATGCAAAATATTCTGATTATAAGAGGCTTAGTTAACACAGACTACAGCAACACTTGAACACACTTACATTTATCAAATATTTGCCATGCTTTGTGGATCAGTTTGTTTCTTTTTTTTTGACCCCCGAATGCATTTGCATCCCTGTCAGGAACTTGACACCTAACTCTGGAAATAATAGTCCAACACACTTTTACCCAGAGTTGGGAAGGTTACTTTTGAAATGTAATATGTTACAGATTACTAGTTACCCTGTTAAAAATGTAATAAGTAATGTAACTATTTTAGTTACTTCATCAAAGTAGTGTAACTTATTACATTTAATTAACAAATGTTTTGGCATTAAAGCCCAAAAGTCTTAAAAACATCAATTTAAAGCAGACAGTGTAGAGTGCTGTAGTGTAGTTAATAAAGAAGACATTCCTGCACAGAGAAAAGAATAAATGTTGTGTTCTATATATCGGCCTAAGCTTTTTACCCAATTAAATTAAATAATATATTCTGATGTAACCCCTTTGCAATGACCAACATTTTGATTAGTAACTGCAATTTAATGACTTTTTTCCTCAGTAACTAACTGTAAGTTACATGTAACTAGTTACTCTCCAACACTGCTCTTACAAAGTCAAGCTCAGTGTCCTGTCCTGCTGTTTGGATTGTGCCCTTTGAACAGTTGCGTCACCTTGTGTGAAGATTTTACAACACGTCTCCCGCCTCTCGGCCTACACAGTGTCAGGAATATTTACTCTGCAGTATTGACTCAAGGCTGGTCTCTGACTGCAGTGGTCCTCACTAACAATGGGTTCTTACATTTGACGAGACGAGGTGGCCGTGTATCTGTCTGTATGCATTTGTACTTTGAATTACTTTGAAGGGACAAATACACTTTGAAGGTTCAGAGTGGAGGTTTATGGTGAAGTTAGAGTTCGGTAAAGGATAAGGTTAGATGTTGCAATTGTTTTTTCTTCTAAACATTGCAACTTTTTCTCATGAATTGAGTTTTTTTCTTGAAACATTACTACTGTTTTCTCTAAACATTACGACTTTTTTCTCGAAACATTACTTTTTTCTCATAAATTGAGTTTTTTTTCTTGAAACATTACTTTTTTCTCTAAACATTGTGACTTTTTTCTCTAAACATTGTGACTTTTTCTTTAAACATTACAACTTTTTTTCTCTAAAACATTACGACTTTTTTCTCGAAGCATTAAGACAATTTTTTAAAAACCTGACGGTTATTGTTTTTTTAATATTCTGACTTTTTTTTAAGAAACAAATATTTTTATTGCATCTCAGATGGGACACTGTAGTAAACGATTGTCATGATTATCCCGATAATGGAAATTCACCACGATCAACTTATTGTGAGTGCTTTTATCGCGATCCACAATAAAATCCATTATTGTCCCATCCCTCGATTTTACAACACAAATATGCTGCATCTTGATTGTTAGTCGGAAAAGATGTTGGATCATTTCCAAAAGGAAAGTGTGACTCATGTTTCCACGCCATTGTTCAGCTGTCTTGTGGTTAAACCTGTCTCAAGTACACACTCACAATTGACTTTAGAGAGCGATCACGTCACTTCTGCAGATATTGTGATAAACTGTCTCATGCACAAACAGGTGGAGTGTACTAATGGAATGTTTATTGATTTTTTAATACTGTTACTGTAATATAAAATCCCTTTGGGGGCTTAGAGAGTCTGGTATTCAATTTCATTGTAATGTGTACCAGTATTACTGTAATATTCTACTATGCATTGTATTTTATAGGGTTATTTTAGGTTACATGAAGAGGAGGATGTGCGACACCTGGAAGCTTCTTGACATCCTCCTGGATTCCAACTTTTTCATATATGTTCACATTATATGTATAATTTTTGTCATATGGATTATTGCCTATATCGTAGTTTTATTACGTTGGCTCTAGACACGACATCTATTGTACGACTGTCTGTGCTGGGAGGAATCCCTCCTCAGTTGCTCATTTTTTTCCCATTAAAGGGATAGTTTGAATTTGTGTGGGGTTGTATGAGGTACTTATTCATAATCAGTGTTATTACCAGATGGTGGTCGGCACTCCCCCAGTTTGGAGAAGCAGACAGGAGGATAGGCACGGAAGCTAAGCGATGTTTTGGTGTTTAGGCGGGGGGGAACTGAAGCCATTTCAATGCTCTCTTCAAAGCCGCCAGACTCCTTTGACCAAAACAGTAATTTTACCTTGCAGAACACAAGTTGCTGGTCTTCCGTGGCCTCAGTCAGTTAGTTTGTTTCTTAGTTTTGTTAGTTTCTAATCCTCCAGTCACACAGTGGCACAAACAAAGACCAGAAACTCCCGTGTTCTGCGAGGTAAATATACTGTTTTTGTCAATGGAGTCTGGTGGCTTTGACAAGAGCATAGAGCAGCATTAAACCTGTTTGTTTACATTTTTTTCTGCAGCCCCGTCCACAGCATTACATTGCTTAGCTTCCATGCCTGCCTATCTAAACTGGGGGCGTGCCGACCGCCATCTACTGTAGATAATACACTGACTGGATAAATACCTCATGCAACCCCACTTAAAAACATCCATACCATCCCTTTAAAGTTTGTTGGGGGAGTTTTTCCTCATCCAAAGCGAGGGTCGAAAAGGACGGAGGGTGCTGTACAAATGTGTGATTTGTGATATTGGGCTATACAGTATAATTAAAATGGACTTGACTTTTTTTTTATGACAAAATGAGTTTTAGGTTGTGTTTGGTATATATGTGTGTCAGTAGGGGAGGGGAGGAGGATTTCCCATATATTTAATCCCCTGACCCCTCCCACCCATCGTGGTACCCAGGACAGGGATGATGCGTAAAGGAATGTCGCATCTCTGGGATGCGTCCAGCGCGCGCGCACAACAGATGGAGCCTCGTGCTCCCTGCTGTGGAGTGTAGGGTTAATACCGACAGAAAGGGGCGTGGTTTGGATCAATGATGACCGCCTCACTGTAGTCAACTGTAAAAAAAAAAAAAAAAAAATTGAAAAAAAAAAAAGACAACAAAAATCAATCGTCACAGGTCCGAGAGGTAGTAGCTGTGCTGCCCACGATGGACAGCTGCAGCTGCAGCGGAACGTCTTCACTTCCACCCTGTTTCCACCGGAGGAAATGAGCTGATCTGAAGGAGGTGCGACCTGAAATGACTGTTTGATCGTCCCTCTGCCTGCCTCGCCTCCACAGCTGAATCCCGGGGAGGGTTTTTTTTTCGGGCAGGAGCGGGTGAAACAACCAGTTGAGAGGGTCGGTGGATAAAAGGTGGACGGATGGGAAACACCAGCTGGATTTGTCGGTGAAGTAAAGTCATGCAGGAGATCTGCTACATCAGGATCGCGACTGCCTTACGTAACTGAGCTTCGTGGAGGGACTCGTGTGGAAACAGCTGCTGCCGAGCTGTTTAATTACAGCGAGGAAACGCAGGTAGGTCACACTGCACTGTTAATGGATATACATCCGTATTTGTGGATTCTAATTTCATTAGAATTAGGTTTACTATTCCTTCTTTTTTTGACCTAATGAGCTGTTTTCTCTGCGTTTCTCCGACATTATCGGCGAACGCGTTTTAGACAAGAGTTTTGTTACGATTACAAACGCCCTTTCCCAGTTATATTGGAGATTAATCCCTCCATCGGCGCAAAACCATTTGCGCATGCGCTCTGAATGCCTCCAGATTACCACAAATAATGGACAGGCAGGGTGATTATTGCAGTAGGTCATGCAGTTTACAGCCACAATAATAAGCATGTTGGGATTTCTTTGTTAAGCTGTAGATGTTAGACATTAAAGGTTAATGCAGCTGCAGTTGGTTTGTCTCATTTGATGACACACTGATACAGGGGTGTAGCCTGTTACACAGAATAGTTGGCAATGGCAGCACAAAGTAGTTTTCCTTTAAAATTCAAGGTTTACAAGATGTTTGTTATTAGAGAAAGGGCGCCCCTTAGAGAATACAGGAGTCTTTGCAGCTTCAGTACTTTTTTTCTCTCCTCCACTGGGCCTGGTTAAAGGTCCCATACTGTAACAGTGAGATTAGCATTATAAAGCAGGTCTAGGTGCTATATAAATACTGTGAAAGTATCAAAATGCTCACTCTGCAGAGCCTATATTCAGAAACTGTGCCTTCAAACGAGCCGTAAGGACTTCCGTAAAGTTGTGATGTCACAACTACACTATATATATATGTAGAAAGTGCCGCTACAGTGCCGTTACAGTCATTCCCCGGCTACAATGATGGTGCAGAGATGCCGAGAGCGCTGATGCAGAAGACCCAGAAAAACGGACCAATCAGAGCACACTGGACTTTTTCAGGAGGGGGTCTTAAAGAGACAGGCGCTAAAACAGAGCGTTTCAGACAGAGGGTGAACACAGGTATATTCAGACAGACAGTATGATTGTATGTGTCCATAAAGGCGTTTTTCGACTCCAGGGATCGCCACGCTCCCCAGCACTGGATGCTTGATAGGCGTGCCTGTATAGTTGGCAGTTTGTCTTCCTTGGCTAATGATCAACAACGGAAACAACAGCACTGCACCTGATTGGCAGACGCTTCAACTGTGGGCTGTCTGCTCCGGATTTCATTTGGAAACAATCTCTTATATTATGAAAATAGTTCACCGAAATGTGTTTTCATTTTAGGTTTTAGTCTTCATTTTAGATTGACAATGGTTGATTTGACAGATTTTTGGAAGTTTTGCTCTCATTTGCATAAAGTAGCCTGGACCTCAACTTCATGCAAATGAGGGGAGTGCAATGATTGAAACACTATCCCGCTCTCCCCTCCTTTTCGGAGAAATGCACAAACTACGGTGGCCTCCAGGGACAAGAAGCTAATTAAACAGATTTTGGTTGCAAACTTTTCTCAAACTACTCACAAACAAAATGTTGGCAGGCAAAAACAAACACTCTTCTTCTATGTTTTCTAAATGTAAAAACGTGAAAAGCCCGTTCTAGAGACATG
>JAOVVB010038255.1:0-15256 GCA_028570985.1 Heterobranchus longifilis
CCATCTCGTCCATTCGCTTCTCTTATCGACATGTTTCCATTTTCTAAACTGCTCTCGCTCCATCATATTCACTCTTCCTTCGATGGCTATTTTTCATTTTATCTCTTTCGCTCACTCTCTGGGTTCACCTCACTCCTGTCCTCTCTGCTTTCCCCCGGTGGGCTTTATTTCACCCCAGCCCGCGGGGCCCCAGGTGGGCATAGCTGTCCTTGTCAGGGGTGTTGACTGGGTGGAACAGTGTCCTCCAGGGCCCGACAGAATGGGGCAGCCAGGGGAGAAGTGTCACTATGTAACAAACTAAACTTTTTACTCGTGATGAGATGGGAGAAAAAAATAAAAATAAAAAAAACAGAAGAGGAGAAGGACAAGCGGAGGGAAGAGATGAAGGAGATCACGCTAGTTCACCTCACCAAACGGTCTCTTCACATTTACTTGACATGTTGGCTTTTTTCGTAACTCTGACTTGATTCAGTGCCATATGTCTTACTGTCTTCGTTTCAACGTGATCTTATCTAACACCTCTTTATCTTTTATGCCTTTGTTTCTGTTTCTGTTCCTCTTTCTTTTTTTTGTCTCTCTCTCTCTCTCTCTCTCTCTCTCTCTCTCTCTCTCTCTCGCTCTCTCCCTCTGTCTCTCTCTCCCCTGCTGTTCCTGTCCTTTTCCACTCTCCTCTGAAACTCTGCCAGCCAACGAGTGCCACAAAGCATTAGGACCAAACACTATCAGACGCCCTTCTCAGGCACATCCTACACATCAGCCCCGACCCCCACTTTTACACACACGCACACACACACACACACACACACACACACAGAAAGCCCAGCACTTCCTCACACCATGTGCCAGACTAGGTGACAGAAACAGAGTTTACACATAGGCCTGGGGAGGTCTTATTCACAGTGGCAGACTCACCCAGAAACTACCTCTCTTATAAAATCTAGAGTTACCGCCTCGCGGTGGTACGCCTCCGCCAACGAGTCAAGTTGCAGTTTACATCCGTGTCTGTCAAGACTCATATGATAAGTGAAGGCTTTGAAGGGATTTAATAAAATGTAACAAGTGTATTTTTGCTGTGGATGCTTCACACATATCTTCAACCCGTTGAATAATGGCCAGAAAAGCGTTTATACAGAACATTGCTGTATGATGTCATAGTGAAGTTGACCTTTTGACCTTTTGGGTATAAAGTCATCGCTTCATCATTTTATCCTATTAGACATTTCTGTGAAACTTGTGTCATAAAAAGCGTATTAATTATTGAGTTATGGACAAAAAACATGTTACGTGAGGTCACAGCGACCTTGACCTTTGACCTCCAAAATATAATCAGTTCACCCTCGAGTCTAAATGGGTGTTTGGCCCAAATTTGAAGAAATTCCCTCGAGGCGTTCCTGAGATATCGCGTTCACAAGGATGGCACAGACGGACATGAGGTCATAGTGACCTTGAACTTTGACCTTTGACCTCCAAAATCTAATCACTTCATCCTTGAGTTGAAGTGGATATTTGGCCCAAATTTGAAGATATTCCCTCAAGGTGCTCCTGAGATATCAAGTATCACAATAATGAGACGGACGTACGTACGGACCACCCGAAAACATAATGCCTCCTGCCATGGCTATCGCCGGCGCGGAGGCATAAAAAGACAGTATACACAAGCGCTCTATTTCTAATTCAAAACACATCCACACAGTTTCACTGGCAATTATGCACACACATGCCATCTCGATACATTCATAAATGCCTGCATATGTTCATACACAATGCGTTTTTCAAATGCGTAGTCACGCAAGAGTATGTACACACATGCATAAACACAATCCCCTCTATCTGTTTCTCCCTCACTCACACACAGTCACACGCAGATCTGCACAAATTCACAGGCTACGTACACAATGGCAAACACCATACTCAATAGCAAACAAACAGTCATTAGTAGATTTCAGGCTGCCTCTCAGTTCTGCTCTACTCTGTTGTTGGTGTGCCCGTGCCTCTGGGGTGGCGCCGCTGCTGTAGGTTTTAATAAAAGCATTGTCTTTGGAAGCTGTCTAAAGGGACTCGGTTTCATTTTGGAGTGCGGCTGCTGCTGTTGCCGTGGATGTGAATGTGGGAGGAGAGAGGGCTATTGCGCTGGGACGTGGGGGCGGCAAGGTTCAGTGTCATTGCGGGGCCCTCCAAGGACTGGTGCTTATTGTTTGATAGTTTCAATATACAATGTGTTGTGTGTGTGTGTGTGTGTTCTGTGGTCATGTAAGCACACATGCATAAATTTGTATTCCAAAGTTGCATAGAAGTCAAGGCAAATGGATGACATTAGGGCTGCACGATTATGGCCAAAATGATAATCATTTGATTTTAGGGACAAAATAATTGTATTGCACTTTGATATTTAAATAAACACAACACTGCTTTCACTTGTGTGTTGTGCTACAATCTACTGATAATGTACAAATCTTTACATCAAAATAATTCACAGTGCATCTCCTAGAAGCAAAAATATAAATACAATTGCACCAAATACTTTTTAGATACGGCGCTACGCTGTAATGCGTCGCAGTCATGGATGTCTCACTTGATTCAATGAGGTAACGTTAGCGATGTAGGTCGTTCATGAGTCGTGGACGACCTGAGACAACCCGGTTTGTGAACGACACGTCGCATCACTAACGACAGCTCCCCAAAAGCGAAGCCAAAACATCTGGATCGCCCCCTGGTGGCTGGCTGTTAGTTTAGGAAGCTTTTGATTCGATATGCAGCAGAGTTTTCTATGAGCGGAGCACTCATTTCAAACATCAATATTGCAGTTGATCATGTTCAATTAATTGTGGGAAGCCAAAACCGTGACCACGGTTAACATTCGATTAATTGTGCAGCCCTACACAGCCCACCAGTCCAACAGCTATAACAAGTCTACTGTATGTTTGTATTTTATGTAAGACGGGAGATTACACAAATAAACCCACACACACACACACACACACACAGAGCGATCTGGATGACAGGCGTAGCAGCACTCTCTCTGTTGTGTTTTGGGTTGCTGTTCAACCAGTCCTATAAAACAAACAGTGGAGAAAAAAAAAATGTGCGGCTGCTCCACTCGTGAAACCGTGTGCCATTTAGGTGATGCTCAGGATAACGAGCTATCTCTCTACGACACACAGGTGTCCATTACCTCTTTGGGCTGACCAATCTGTGACACCCTCTAGTCAACAGTTGCTCCATCTGTCAGCATACAAACACCTTTGAAAAAGCCCCTAAAGGAGACATTTGTGTCATTTATGATGGACAACGAATGCCGGCTCTCAACAGGAGTGCAGCGTAACGCCCATGATGAGGTCAAATCAAATCTTTATTGTCTAGATTTGGAACCACAATGTTTCGTCTGTTTTCCCTCTCCTCCCACAGGCACCTTCGGATCCCATCAGCTGAAGCATCATGGACACATCTTTACCAAAAAAAAAAAAAAAAAAAAAAAGGTAAATGGAAAGAATGAGCACGGCTATGTGGAAGGATGTAGGAGAGGAAAATCCTAATTGTCCCTCTAAGTGTGTTCCCTCCTGTGGAGTGAAGGTGCGGGGGTAACGGCCATCTTAAATCACAGCCTGGCCGCGGCCTTCATTAAAGCCATAATGCCAGGCTCTCCCTTTAATGGAAATGGAAGCCAGCGAGGCTGTGGGTGTAAATTAAAGTGTAAGGCCCGAGTAGGGAAAGATTTTCCCAGCTCTGACAGGTGCGGCCTGAATTAGCTGTAGTGCTGTTCAAGCAGTCAGTGGGAGAACACTGGTATTGATTTTAAGCACTGTTGCACTTCCTATCTGAAAGGGAATGTGTATTACTAGAGCTAGGCACATCAATCACTCAGCATTCCACCACTCTCCCCTGGCACGCTTCAGATTTTAAAATGATAAACAAACAGAAACAGACCCAAACAAAAGACAGCACTGGCTGTACTTTTGCTGCATGAGCCTGGCTGATGTGCATTAAGCCAAGTAAAACCAGGGTTCCCACACCTTTTTAAACATCAAATTCAAGGTCTTTCCAAAGACTTTCAAGGCCCTATTCCCTCAAATTCAAGGACCAATAGTTTGAGACACAAATCAAGGTTAATCACCGTTACTACACTCGGTTCCTGAATTTTTAGAATGAGAACGAACAGGCTAGCGCGTGAAACAATGACGCAACTGTGGGCAACCCGGTGTCCCACAAAATCATGTTCTCATACAAATAAACTGCATTCGCAATTATGTTTTTTCGAGGGGGAACATTTTTTTCTCCCGGATTGCGGTTGCAGTTTTAAACACCTTGTGGGTTTATACAAAAAACACTTGGTTAGGTTGAGGAAAAGGTCGTGGTTTGGGTTAAAATAAGTACGTTAGTTACGTGATGACATATAATTACAAGTTTGTTAGATAACAACATTGATTTTTAGTTTCACACGGGACACAGACTGCAGTCTCCTGTGTGAAAGTCCGTGTTTTTGTGACCCATCCATCCACCCCGACTTCCTCCCCACGGCGACTTCAGTGGACTTTGATTGGAAATGTTTTTGTAATATGTCAAAAACAGGTAGAACATAACTTAATTGAGAATGCAGTTTTGCTGTATGAGTAGGCCTGTCACAATAATTACTATATCAACTTATCCTACCATGCATGACCTCGATAATTTGTGCTGACCTCAGTATCGCCCGTTGTGCTTACATGCATCTTTGTTTACATAAGAATGCCACCATCATTTTAGTTTTCCCTACAACTATAAGGCTCGAGCACAGCATTTTTTCACAGCATGTAAGCCAAATAAACAGACTGCTCCTCCGAGTTTTGCTAATTTTATTTATTGTTTTGGTTGTGTGGTTTTAATTTATTTATGTTTTATTTATTTAAATTCACATCCCAATTCCAATCTCTAATGAATATACGTGAAAATTAAAAAGTTAATTGCTCTTTGCATTAATTTGCTCTTATATTATCATTATATCAGTGGCATAAAATGGTCTTTAATGACAATACAACAAACTGCCCCTTGGGAATAATAAAGTTTACCTTACCTTACCAATAATATTCATCGCAATTATTTCTGGGACAATATATCGTCCAACAAAAGTAGTTATTGTGACAGACCTATGTGTGGGAATGTAATTATTAGGAGATTTTTAGGAGAAATGTAGGCTGCTGCAGGACACACATGCAGTAGCCTATTTACTGACTTTAAGTAAAAAGAAAATATCAAAATAACTTCAATTTCTATTCTTGCACAAACATATAAATTCAAGCACTTCCAATGACTATTTATGTCTAATTTCAAAAACGTTCCTGCATAGCCTTAATTTTTTATTCTCAAATTCACAAACTTTCAAGGATTCCAAGGACCCATGGGAACCATATAAACTGCATCTGTGCATGCATGTAATTGGTCCACTTCATCTCATCTTCCGTGTGTTGACAGGATGCCATCTCTATTCAGGGCATGTCCTGCATTTGCGTGTCACCTTGGTCAAACAGCTAGCGTCAGCTCCTTCAGCTCTGGCTGCGGCCCACTCCCATGTTTACGACCTGCATGTGTCAAAGTTGTTACATGCATGCGGTGCAGCCATGCAGCGCGGTGCCTCTCCTGTGTATGACCCTGCTGCTTATCTCTGCCTCCCATCATGCCCCGCTGACCCTGTCTGCAGGCACTGGCAGGGGGAGAATTAGCCTACTTAGCCTATTCCCCACAGGGGTCAACCCACACACAGACATGCAGACTGCACACCCACAATCAGATGCACACACACACACACACACACACACCCCTACACGCACCCCGAAGATGTGTGATGACAAATGATAAGGCAGCACTTAACCACAGGTGTCCCGAGTTTGACCTTTCACCCGTGACCTTGAGCAGAAAGCATTTCATATAGAGGCCAGCCATCAATCATCTCCCATCAATCACACATATATGCTGCACCCTTTCACTCCCCACAACCTCGCTTGGCCCCGACATCCATCACTACCACGGTACCCTTTCACTGACATCTGGGAAAACACAAACACTTCACAACCTCTCTCCCTGACTCTCTTCTGTGTCGAGAAACACACGCGTACAGTAAGCGCGCACGCATCTTGTCCTGCAACGATGGCTCCTCTAAAACATGGGATGTGTTGTTGTTGTTGTTGTTGTCAGGTGATCTCAGGTATACACCAGGGGCTGCTCCCTGGTGACACATTTGCTGAGATATCAGCACCTGCACTCAAGACATGACACGGAGGTTGAAATCCCTGAGCACACCAGCAGCTGAGACCCCTGCGTAACAGACAGCCAGTGGTGACAGACTGTGGCCATGAGCATCCTGAGGACCATTTGACTACAAAGTCACTGGATCAAAAGTCTGTCACATCTCACACGAGTGTCGTTTTTTTTTTTTGGCTGTCTTGTGCTGGAGGATGCCAACGCTCTGACATTCGTAATGCTCTAGCACCCTTCACAGTTTCTTTTTTTAATCTTTTATATTTGTTCCTGAATGTCACTTACCATACTACAGCAGGATAACACTGCTGTGCAAAGGCAAAAGACCTTAACTTTATTTTGGAACAGTAAAGCCCTGCTCTATCATGTGGACAAATATCCTCTGTCTCCTTTTTGTTGAAAATAGCAGTTTGTGTTTGCTTTAACTAAGAAAAAGTTCTGGCAAAACTAAGGCATAACTTCACTTAAGAATCTCTGGCTTTAGCCCCATTCGGACGGGATTTGTTTCTCCAGGGGGGGTAGGGTAATGTGGTTATTATTTGTGCAGTCCAGTAATTTAAATCCCAACCGGAGCGCACATGTGGGTGTTTTTTTAAATTCTGTAATCAACAACAAAGTGAGAGATCAAATGGAAGTTAATGACTTTTGCCTTGGCATGACCCCTTATTGTTTTGCAGACAATGCAAAGGTTTAAACCTTAACTTCCGAATAAGGGTTAAAGGTCAAGTTTGAGCTCAAGATTTTTTATGTAGATGAATAACTTCATTAAAAAACAAAGAACTGCCACATTTCTAATATTACGCTGACAATTAATTTAGCTTAGTCCTTTTTCTCAGTTCTACACTCTGGCAAGTTATGGTCTTTTGCCTTTGTAGGGCAGAGCAGCACATGTTGTGGGGGAGAGTAATAAAGGAAATACTAACTATGCAGGCCACGTCAAATACACCTAACATTGATTTCATTTTTGGTGAGTTGGAGAGTAAAGGACATTGAAGAAAAAAAAAACTAAAAAAACAGGTGAGCTCAGTGCTTTTTGGCCCATGCTCCATAATTACACCAGAAAAAGTGTTCTAATTGGCAGTGTCTTTATGCAGAACTATTATGAATGTCCCTCAGAGGCAGCGGGAGAGAGGAGAGGTGGGGAGAGGGACGAGAGGAATGGGTTCTATGTCAGTGAGCCCAGGGTCCATTTGGATGTGGACTGCTAATAATGCCAGCATGGCCAGTCCAGCTCGCAGAAAAAGAGAAAGAAATGTTTAACATATCGAGCCGATTCCAAATGCATGAAAATGTAAACTTTAGTAAAGGGGACATTGTGTTAACGGGCTGCATTTACTGCAGCGGTAAAGTGATTGTGTGCAACAGTAAAATCTGAGACAGAGGCCAAAAGGTGTCAGACCAAGAGATGTCCATGATGAAGAGATTATCCAAAACTACTCAAACCATTTGGGGTCTTTAGGGGCGAATAAAAAGAAATCTTTTGGGTTTTTTTACTTCTGTGATAATGACTGTCATTCAGTATTGTAATACTAGACGGTAAAGTGTTTGTCCACCACTCTAAAGTCAAAACTGCACCACCAAATGAAAATCTGCTCAAAGATCACAGGTTAACCCCTTGAGAAACTCTATGAATCATCCTACCAAAATAACACACTTCGGCTGGCCAACATCGTCTCTGACCCCACATGTCCCGAACACTGAAAAGTAATTGTTGCCATCAAATCGGAGATACAGGATTCCACGTTTTAACAAGGTTAGACTGAAGCACTCTTTTGTGCACCAGTCAATCCTAAAGATAAATATGGAGCATAATCCCACATCAAATGTCAAATGTATGTATCCTTGTTTTTTTGTCTTAAATGTTTGTCTTTGTTGATGTTGCAAATGGAGCAGCTGGGATGTAAGAAAAAAAAAAATCAAACTTGATCTGTATCAACAATCGTAAATCAACCAATCAAAGGAGGAGCTGTCCACTACTGTCAATGTATAGAAATCCAATTGCAATGCCACATGTATTAATTGTTATAATACATGGATTTATTATATAATTACAGGCAAGGCTGCGACAAAACGCACTCATTTGCTGATTTTGCGTGCTTTCTGAAAAGCCAAGGAGAATGTGTTCTTTATTTGCAAATTAGCCCTACAGTATATGTACATCTGCATATATTAACAAAATAAATTAACTGCATTGCTGGCACCCCTATTCTATTTCAGATATTACAGTAGCTCTTGGCATTTTGTTCCACATGTGGGTGTAACGTCTGACCCAGACAAACACCTCCAGCTCCAACAGTGTTATTAGTTGAGTGGTGAATGTGCAGACAGATAGGAACACATTAACATACCATTCAAAGCAGATGCTGCACCAGTGCATGTTATGTTAATTGGTTTGCTAAAAGGCAATTATTAGTCAATATTAATATTCTATCATTTATCTGCAAACTTTTCTGAACAGCCATCAGCAGCCTGTAATATTAAACATCCTACACTGAACTTGAGGGAGGTTGCGAGCTGTGCATAAGGGAAATGATCTTGAAGAAAAAAAAAAAATATGTAAATGGGGGATTTTGGCTCACTGAATGCAGTATTTTTTTTTTTAGGGCTATGAATCTTAACTTATGTTTTAAAAGCGAGCAGAAGTGCAATTGTCTTACCTTGTTTTAGGGGATGTCGTTAGCCATTCTTCATGCTTTTCAAATGTTATCAAGTAAGCTGCGATCTCCTGTGAAAAAGAGAAGAGAGGAGAGAGGAAGGGAGTGAGGCTTAGATATGTCATCTTTAATCACTGTTCTCTTGTGTTTGTAATACATCGGTGAGACTGCTTCATTGATATTCAGACAGTCTAACCAGCAGCACAAACACGGGAAAGACGGAAACAGGGGCCGTGCCGGGGAGCTCAGGCAGGTAAATGGAGACTGGTAAAAGTAAAGTGAAAGACAGAAGCGGAATGCAGCTGAGGTCAGATCATCTTCTGAGACCATCTTTGTTACGAAAGCTTTGATCAAGTTCTCCTCTGAGGACATCAAGGTGCTCTCAGAAAGATTGATGTCTCTGTGTTTGAGAGTGAGCAGCTTTTAACATTTTTGGTCCGATCCTCCCCCAAATCCCTTTGATCTGCCCTTGACACTCCTCTATGGATCAATCCACTCTTTAACCTTTGAATAATAATTACACGCCAGTCTCACAATATTGACATGTGTGTGTACTGCTACTTCAGAAAAGGGTGTGTAGATCCATCGGAGTCAGTTGTGTATCAAGAGGTGTTTTAGACACTGACGTAACTGCGGTTGTATGCCTCCGTAAACCAGTCCCGTTTACATCCACGTCGGCCCAGACTCGCGTAATAAGTGAAGGATTGACATTGAAGGAATTTAATAAAAGATATTTTTGGTGAAATGTGGACGCTTCACACACACCTTCAACCCGGCAGCACAGAAGATCTAAACAATCATCGCAGTTTCAAGATTAGTGTTTATTCGGATCCCCTCTTAATCGCTACCGAAAAGACTCAACACCATCATACTACAAACATGAAACAGTCAACAACACGTTCTCAAACTTCTCACCATACACTCACATCACCCCTTGTCCTTCATAAACCACATTTAATAGAGAATCACTCCAATGACAACAATGATAAGTGATAAATAAATACAAATAGAAACAGAAACAATCCAGTATCCAACCAAACATCACCCCTTCTGTTCCTGAGCTACAGAGAACATTATGATGTCACAGTGAAGTTGACCTTTGACCTTTTGTATAGAAAATGTCATGTCTTCATAATTTTATCCTATTAGACATTTGTGTGAAATTCTGTCATAATTAGCGCATGAATTCTTGAGTTATGGCCAAAAAACCTGTTATGTGAGGTCACAGTGACCTTGACCTTTAACCTTTGACGACCAAAATCTAACCCCGTCATCCTTGAGTCCGAGTGGACGTTTCTGCCAAATTTGAAGAAAATCCCTCAAGGCGTTCCCGAGATATTGCGTTCACAAGAATCGGACGGACGGACTGACAACCCGAAAACATAATGCCTCCGGCCACGGCAATCCCCGACGTGGAGACATAGAAAAGTCCAAACTGCCACGGGTATAAATAGAGATACTAAATTCAAACACTTTCAGTTTCCCATGCTCGCCCTGCCTGTTCTGGGAACACGCTAGACCATACCCGGCCATTTTCTCACCAAACTAATGGGCAGAAATAAAAGCACTTTGGATGCTGGTAGACAACCTAATGATTACCAGCGACAGGCAGCAATTCACTCTTCAGCAAGAACATTTGTCAGCTTCTCAGACTGTTAGAGAGAGCGAGACACAAGGACAGACCTGCGGCTGCCATCTTCCACAAATAAATATCATCTTTTCAGTTTCTAAGGATGTGCATCTCTGCTCATGTTGGAGTGTCAACAAACCTTTAAGTGTGAATATGTTGTTCAAATATTGTCTTGTTTGGTCTGTACTTGGGAAAAAAAAAAAAAAAAAGATCTCCTCCGGGGCTTTATGTTGTTACTTTGCTCGTCCACATGGGGCAATAATGTCTCCAAAAACATCCGCTTTCTCTACGGCAGGAACTGGAAAAATATGAGACGTATGTGGCGGCACAAAGCGGTCACAAAAACCGAGCCAGTTGTTTTTCCTTCCTCCATTTCTTTTTGCATGCACACACACACACTGCAAGGAGGCTCCCATTGGCTCATCAAGGCTGTGTCACAAGTGTGACCTGGCACAGAGGCACGGCACACTGGCGATAGCCCGTAGGGACGCTGCGGGGCGCTGCGGTGTGAGGGGTTCCCAGGCTGGCGAGGGTCCCAACAGAGAGGGGGTGGTAGCATGACTGGCACCCTTGCCTCCAGGTGCAGGCTGGGAGATAATGCTGCGTTGATTAACTTCCTGTTCTCCTGCCATAATGACCGGAGGCAGCGAAGCCATGACAAGATGGAGTCTTGAATTGGGAAAAAGATAGGAAGGAGGATGAGGCTGTCAAGAGGAGCTCTAGGCTGTTCCTCTCCTTTATAACTTCTGCTGCGTGACAGAGAAAAAAAAAACAATAAAGCAAGGAAAAGTATAACGATAGCCACGGTCCACAACCTTGTTGATGGAATGAGTAAAAAACAAAATAGAGAAAGTGGAATGTTAGCTGTGCCAACACAAATTACAATGTTCACAGGGAAAGAAAAAATAAGGCTTCGCTACTAGGGTCACAATAAAGTTACTTCTCTGCATACATTTGTAAGTAAATTAGACTAACACGGCAGTGATTAGATTAATCCCTGCTATTCTGTGCTCATTTTGGGAGGGATAAACGGCAGCGGGAAGCTCCTTCAGTGACCTCTGTGCCTGTTAGCACATAGCCCCTTCCATCACTCTTGTCTTTAAAAAGCAGCCACAGCCTCAGCGGCAGAGGATGAAATAGGGGGCCGCACGGTCTCGTATTTAAAAAAAATAAAAAAAATAGAAGTGAGCCTACCTCTGGCTCTTTGCGCACCCCTCCCTCTCTGAACAGATGCCAGGGATTATTCCAACCCCCCGACCAACCATAAAGGTGCAATAATCTTATGGTGAGGAAACAAACAAAAACAGACGTGCAGCCATTAAACAGCTGCAAAGAGACAAAGTTTGCATGGGCGGCATAATGAGAGGCTAGCGTGCGTTCAGGTTGAACAAACACGCTCGCGGGTTAGTGCAAGAGGGGCGGAGAGCGGGGGGGGTGGTGGGGGGGGGATGAGCGGGCAAGCGGCGTGCTGAACACTGATGGTGCATCAAAGTCAAACCAGCAGCTGTCAATGGGCTCTGGACTCTATCTGCTGACCTCAGTGCCTCTGGCCTGCTCTCCCTCACTGGGGAAATATTCAGAAGAGGCCCTCTGTACACACAGCTCACTCTACCTCCTAGGTCAGAATCCTGCTCGCGGAAAGCTGTTTGTACTTCCTTCTTTTATGCCTCAGTCTCCCCATTGACATGATCTTAGCCGGGGTTTTATCTCCAGGTGCTGTTGAAATATATTGCACCAGTAAGGTTACATCCACACAACTACGTTTTCGTTTTTAAAACGGCGTTTAAAAAGAAAAAGATAAAAAAATAAAAAAAAGGTTTTCTTGCACACAAGTGTTCAATCTCCGTCCATATTAACACACATACATATCACATGACCATTCACATACACCGGGCAGTTGAAAATCATGGATGTATTATGAGAACTAATAAATATTACAGAGGAAGAATAGCAATGGAGAAAAGTAAGGCCAGAGATTTCTTTGCTTGAACTGTAACTGAAAGTAAAAGGTGGCGGAAAACATAGATTGGGAGTCGTTGTAAAGCAAATAGGGCGACATATTAGAGCGGTGCCGGGAGTTTTTATCTATCGCCTGAGGAAGCCATGGTAATGGGAAAGGAGTATCCACACAAGGATGAAATCACAAAAAGGTATGTAGGTCTACACAACTGACAGTGACTGATAAGTATGACTGATGTGGGTGTCTCCGTCATCGTTTCCAACGCAACCCCAGAGTTTTCAACCTATATCGTCTCAGTTTTTAGGGGTTTGGAAAGGCAGGAGTTGTGTGAACGCAAGGCATAAACGTTATGCATTTTAGAACATGGAAAAAATATGAAAATGTAGTTGTGTGGATGTAGCATAACAGCTGGATTCTGCACAGTTTAAATTGACGCCCTTCCGAGCCTGATCTAAATAAATAACAATCAGTGCAAGCTACCAGTGAACCAGAGAGTGAGTATGAGCAATACCTCCTCTAATTGACACGGTGGTTGCAAAAAAAAAAAAAAAAAAAGGGGCCTTTCATTTTCCAGGGGAAAGAACAACCCGGAGCTGTTTGTTGTAACCCAGCCATCTCATTTGTTTCTTTTGTCTCTGTAAAAGCTGCGACACACTGTTAGCACAGGGGGCCGCCCCGGAACATGACGGAGCAGTCTCGCAGTTTCAGGGCTGATGGAGATGGAGAGCCGAGAGCGTTTGTGTGCGTTTCTGTCTTCCGTGTTACAATCAGAGGGGCCTGATTACTGGTTACCTGCCTGGGCCTGGCACGTTATTAACATGCTCTTCAGGAGGTGTCACTCCTGAACTCATCAGTGTGTCTTCACCTATAGTTCTCTGTTCTCATAACCTCCACACACACCTTCTCCAATCTTACTCTCACTCACTCTCATATCTTCTTTTTTTTTTTTTCCCTTTTCCCATAACCGCTGAGGTGAAAAGGAAAAGCCACCATAAGAAAATTTTCATTTTGAGATGACTGGCTTTTACTGTCTCGCCTTTCAGATGATATTTTCACTCTAGAGGTACAACATTTTCTCCAGAGAGAATCAGCTTTTGAAATGTCTACCTATTTGGAATTGGAGATGACACTAACATATTCATCCCATTTCACTTCTTTGCACCAAAGAAGGGAGGATGTGGGAGCAGTAAAACTCTCAGAAAATAAACACTATTTGACTTGTCCCGTATTCTGATTGTCTCAAAGTTAGCCGTAATGACATTTTTAGGAGTTTGTAGAGCTGATCAGATGGATTTCATTAGCCCCTCGTCCCTTTCTTACTGCACAGAAGTCAGTCAAACATGAAGCCAGTGTTTGATGGAGATATTCTACGGTAGATTCGCCATCCGGGGATGACCCGAGGCTAGATTGTTTTGCTGTTCCCTCTGATTCCCTCTCTCACTCGCAACTTTGATTTATGGGAGAAAAGAGAGGCGTTGAGAGGACCAACGCTCCAGCATTTGGCTGACAGACCTGATCACTTGAAACAACTGTCGCTGTTCCATTAGAAGGAGAGATAGGAGTCTTTTGGCATTATCTCAGGACGCATCAGACACCTGTCTCTAAACACCATCCATAATGTCTCCTCCTCTCCTTCTGCATCCACGCCGCATTTGAGCTGACAGAAAATGAGAGGTGGGAACAATACAGAGCTGGGAGGACAAAAACCCTGAAGCGCCTTCCCTTCTGTGCCACATTAAAATACCAACAGTTGCGTCATTGTCTGAGAATTTAATCTTAGTTTTTAAAACCCGAGATTTACTAGACACATTATGTAAAAACACAGTCATTCTTTGTGAGCTCAGCCATTTAAATCTTCATCACTAAAAAAAAAAAAAAAAAAAAAAAAAAAAAGGGATTCAACAATTACAGCATGTGTTTGTCCATTACAGTATTATTCCAGTTATACTGGTGCTCTAGTGACACTAATGAAAAGGCACTTAATGAATAGCTGTATTAGAAAAAACTAACTTTAGCAACCGTATTGATTGCAGTAAAAGCTCGAGCTAATGAAATGAATATGAGAGAGCAGGAAGATGCGAAAGAATAGATGGAGCAAAGTCTGGGAAGGGAGGAGAGTACAGCGCCTCCAGGCTGCCTCGTGGTGAAGTCTGGGGAATGCATCCTCAAAGCTTTGACCTTGCCCTGCACTTGAAAGCAGGAAGTGGATGAGAGGGGGGCCAAGGGATGGATACGGTGAGAGGAGCCCTCCCTGATGACCTGGGTTTTGCTGAGGAGTGCCAGGTCATCTGATATTTCCTCCAGGGCAGCCCAGGAAACCAACCTGCCCAGGGCCGGGGCACAAATGGACTGGCGGGGATTTTAGGGAGGGGGGGGGGGGAGTTGCTGAAGCTCCAGGCTATCACGAGATTACACCAGACAAAATTCAAATGCAATTAGACACAGAAGAGATAGAGACTGGCACTGAAGAAAGGGATGGAGAAGGAGGGTGCGAGAGCTACTGAAAAGGGAGAGGATAATCAAAAAGGAGAGAGGTGGAACAAAGTTTAAAGTTTTTTTTCCCATGACAATGATAAATGCATTTAAAACAGGAGGAGCGTGAAGGTGCGGTGATTAAAAAAGAGCGCTGCGGTTCGATTCTGCAAGCAAAAGCGCCTTTGCTGAATCATTTTGGGCTTTTTTTTTTTTTGTTTATACTTCATGAATTCTTAATGCACTAGCAATAATGTATCACACACTGTATCTATGTAATCTCATATGGCCATATTACTCTTTTAAGCTGGG
>JAOVVB010038265.1:0-15255 GCA_028570985.1 Heterobranchus longifilis
GGGGGGGGGGGGTCTGGATGAGTCAAGGCTGGATGTCTTTGGTTATCTGGATATCCCCGCTAACTAACAGGAAGAAAGGACAGGACCTGGGCTGAAACTGTGAGGCAGGAGACAGGAGGATGGAGGTTTCTTACATTATGGCATTGACATGGCGGGCCAAGCGGGGGGAGGTACAGCCCAGAATCTCTCCTGGCGACAGAGGGCGACACTGCGGGACCAGCACATCATACTCTGGCTTGAGGGCTGCACTCACAGCCTGCAGCAACGAGAAGGAAAGACAGTTGCAGCTTCATGTGTTTCTTAACCCTTTCCCTTGTTTTGGAGCAGTCCACAGTTGGGAATGCCTCCTCAAAAAGAGCTATGAGGTATAATCTTCTCCTAACACTTGGATGCCAGTCATGACTTGCACACATCATTACAAGTTGATAGCGAAACAGAAACCATGTACTAAATTGGGATGCATGATGATATCGGCACGTCATCGTTATCAGCAAATAAAGGTTTTAAAATGAAATATCAGCAGAACTGTTCATTTTGGGCCGATGCCCATATTTCATTTTAAAGCCTTTATCTGCCATGACAGGCCAATAAGATATATGCGCACATGACGCGACGTGACTAAACTCTGGGTACAACAAATATTTCTGCGGTGTGGAGGTTTTTTAAATTGCTCTGTGTGGGTTATGCGAGGAGGAGCCAAATCACAGAAATGAGTAGGAAAATATCGCCGTACTGGATACTGGCAAAAATCCAGTATTGTGCAACCCCAGTACTAAGATCAGCAAAAAAAAGGTGTGGACGCCCACATTTTTCTTCTTCTTATGATGATACAAATTTAAGTCCTCAAACGCAGGAAAATGACGCAATTTAATATGCTAAATATATCTACAAATACAGGCAGCCGATGGCATGACGAATTGGCTTAATGAGGAATTAGATCTGCTTGTTTCATCTAAACCACACATATAACCTATTTGTAATACATTTGTAGATAGTTTTGTATATTGTGCATTTCACCTGGTCAGTCCTTAGTACTTTCATTTGATATTCATATGTAGTTATATGATTATTCAGTTGGCTGCCTCCCTTGTGAATATTGTAAATTATTTTTGTGTTCACGAGGGTCACGTGCAGTACTCTTTAGCAATAGTGAAAGCACCTATGTATTGTTTTATATTTAAGCTTTTATATTAGGGCTTATTTACGGGGTAATTTCCTGTGTCAGCAGAAACATTTTGATGCACTAAGCTTGAAATGAAACCAGAGTAGCTGATGATCCAAGCCTTTTTTTATGCGTTCTTCATGCCATTGAGTGTCTGTATTTGTAAGAAATAAAGAACAAGTCAGAAATTTTAACATGCTAAATGTGTATTTAACAAATCAAATTTTGACGCTTTTCTACATTTTATGTTTTTTTCTTTGCATGAAAGAATATATAAGAACAGAGACCAAAGACAGAAGGCAGCTGAAAATGTGCCCCTAAAGTGATCCTGAATGGGTCATTTTTTATTTAGATGTATGGATGTATGGATTCATGATTCTGCAGAACACTAACAAAGAAATGGTGTACCACATTGTTTGTAATACTAAAAGATAATGACAATAAAACGATGTAGATAAGAAGAATAGCAACACATTAACAAGGGAAATACATATTTTCTTAAAAGAGCGCTCTAATACGCAACACAAATCAACTCTTTCAAACACCTACATTCATTTAATTAAAATGAGAAGATGAGAGAGCAAACAATTACAGCAAAAAAAGAATGAGTATGTTTGGAGGTGGGAGATAAATTGAACGATTTAAGGCTAATTTAAGGCAGTCAGCAGGGAATACGCGTGAACTCCCAGCTCCTCCCGCCCATACTGTGTGACCGCAACAAGCCTACACATCATAAGACATGAGCGGGATGGAGGCACACATGCATACAGTACACAACTAAAAAAATATCCACACATGGATGCACTCAAACACCCCGACATAAAATATGACCCACATGGGCAGAGCGTGGTGTAAAAATAACAGTGGTTACATTAGTGAAGGCCCAAAGTGGAGTTGGTTCAACACTGCAAATGAAAGCAGCAGAATGCATTATAGAACAGTGAGGCAGCGAGTCGGACCAAAAAAAAAAAAAAAGCTCAAGCTTAATACTATAGCTGCTGCCACTGCTTATATAAAGAGCAGCGCTGAGCACGATGCTGAACCCGAGAGGCCTTCCGAGTTCATTCCACCTTTCAAATCCAAAATAACTGCTGCTGGATTTCTCAAACCCACACTTGAACTGAGCTTAAGTGTGGAGTGCGAGCTTAGCTCATAAAAACCAGGAACCAGGTAAAGTATACTGTACAAATGCACAGAAGCATGTATGCGTGTGTGTTCCACTACTGTACATATAAAAGTACCATCCACCCCGACCTGCTCCAGACAGCAGTGATACTCAACTTATGGCCCTGGGACCAAATCTGGGCCACGATTTTTTATTTATTTTTTTACTTTGAATGTAGATCAGGTGCCTGAGTGTATAAAAAAACATAAAAATAGAGCTTGTTTATAAAGACTGTTTATGCAGTATGAAGGTCCTGGTACTTTTCTTCACATGATGTGGGACTGTCCACTGGTCTCATGGTTCTGGACTAAAGTAGCATCTAGTTTGTCTGACCTGCTGTTAGTAACAGTGCCAGTAACTGTACCTGTCCTGGTGTTGAATGATCGTTTAAAGCTCAATTATCACCAAGCTTAAAAAACGCATCTTACTAGCTGGCCTGACAGCTGCTAAACAGATAATTTCAGTATGATGGAAGCCTCCTCACTCTCTTACCACTGGGTCCTCACGTTTCTGCATGTTATTTATCTGGAGCTGTCAACTGCTCAAATTAATGGGGCTAATGAGCTTAGCTTAAAAAATGTGCGCTCTGCAGCTGAATCCCTTAAAGATCTTTTGGTATGAGTCATATACTTTAACCGCTAATCTGTAGAACCTGTCCGTTTCATTTGTAGATTTTTGTTCTGCATCTTGCACTTCTTATATTTTGTGATTTTTCTTCTTTTGTATGTACTTTTTCTTATTGTTGTTAAAAAACAAGTCCTGTTTTTGATTGTAAAATGTATGCTTTAATTTTAATTTAAAAAAAATGTGGTCACAAAAAATGATTGTAATTGTAATGATGTAATTTTTAGGAGACCAGGCTGCTGCAGGAGATACACATGCAGGCACAAGAATGTAGCCTATTTACCAACTAAAATATCAAAATAACTTAAATTTCTATCCTCACACATAATATATAAATTCATCACTTTCAATGGTCCATGTCTATTTATGTCTATTTTCAAAAACTTTCAAGGCCTTGATTTCTTCCCCTCAAATGCACAAACTTTCAAGGATTTCAAGGAACCATGGGAACAATGACAGCATCACTCGAGCTCAGCTCTCCCTAGAGCTGCAACTAACGATTATTTTAATTATTGATTAATCTGCCGATTATTTCCTTGATTAATTGATTAGTCATTTGGTCTATAAAATGTCAGAAAATAGTGAAAAATGTCCATCCCAGTTCTCAAACTCCAAGGCGATGTCTTTAAATGTCTTGTTTTGTCAGTCCAGAATCCAAAGATATTCCGTTTAATATGATATAAAACAGAGAAAAAAAGCAGGAATTTTCCATATTTGAGCGGCTGGAAACAGAATTTCCTGCCATTTTTGAATGAAAAATTACTTAACGATTAATACATTATCAAAATAGTTGCAGATTATTTTTGTGTCGATCGACTAATTGATTAGTTGACTAATCGTTGCAGCTCTGTAGTGATGTAATTAATGCATATACTTAGTTCTGAACAGACACCACAGACTCAAAGCAGCTCTTTGAGTGATCAACAATAAACAATAACAATAAAAAAAATCCCATAGTTTAATATAATGCCATTATATACACTACAGGGCCTTTCTTTTTCTGTCTGCCTTACGTTTTGTTCACATTATCACTGCACATCATCCTCTTAACACAGCCAAGAATGCATAACAAAACAGAGGATACAACAGGTATGGAGTTGTAAATTCAAGGATTCATAAGTCTCAGCTGTTGATCTTGACCCTGCTTCTCTCTGTCAGTCTCTTTTGTTGACCTCTGACACCGCAGTCATTAACACACAGCCTCGCGGGCCTCTTTCTGTGCTGTACTGTGCTATACTGTAGCCAGGAGGTGTGTATTTTGGAGCTCTGGCTTTGCTCCAAGTTGCCGAGGGCTTTTATCTCAGCAGTCCACAATGGAAGACAGGCCCAGAGCCTCAGCATAACTCTCCCCAGGTGTTTCCCAGCACAAAACATCTTTTACCGTCCCAGCTGCTCTCTCTAAATCCCTGCCTGTCTCTGGATCCCTCTTGGTGTTCCCTTTCTGAGGTAACATCGGCTTCTCACTTGTCGTGTCTTGGCTTTGTGAGTTGGCTCTTGTTAGTTTGGTGACTCGGCTCTTATTTTCAACTGGAAGTGGGAGTGCCATTTCTACTAGAAAATTATTATGACTGTAAATACAGTAAGTTAGTAAAGTATAAAGATGATGATCTGATTAATTCAGGTGATTCAGCTTAATTGTTTTTATGCTATCACCTACAGTATATGATAATTTTGTCTTTTCTTGTGCATGTATTACTGAATGTGTCTGTCATGCTGCTCATGTCCTCCCATGAAACAGTCAAAAGTCTCTCAGTTGTACTGATCTGGTCCAGAGGTTGAACACCGTGTCTCCACAGCCTATTTGTGTGCAGACGGGTGGCTCTCAGACACGGACTAATTAGAGCTGACTGTAGGCAGGGTTCAAGCATTCACTGTTGGTCTTTGGGTGACACATGAGGTAATACATGTCAACTTGACTCAGGGCAAAGCTTGATCTCTCTTTCTCTGCCGAGCCTCCCCAAACACACTGACACACACCAGGCCTTTCCAGTCTTGGCACCTAGGTTTACTGCTGTCCCATGCCCACTCGGCAGGTCAATTCTGTCGTTTTGTGGTCAGTATATGTTTTCAATAGCTAACACAGACGTTAAATTGTATTATATCTTTCAAGAATGGTGCACAATTCTTACAACTTAAAGGAATAAGGCATCACATGAAGCGTGTTATTGATGAGAAGATTGAAACCACTCTTACATCTGTGCGTTGAATATGATGCTGGAGCCATTAAATATACAGATTCATCAAACCACATTAGTGAACTTTTGAGGTGCTGGTGGGTGAATTTTGTTACCAGAGCTAACCAGCTGCTAACCAGACAGACATGACAGTGGCATCAATTTTCTCTCATCTAGCTCTCAGCAAGAAAGTGAATAAGCACATTTCCCTAAATGTCAAACAATTGCTTTAAAGGAAAAGAGTCATTTTTTTTTAACTTTGCTGCAGCTCCTTTTAGTCTTAACATGAAAAGTACATTGTAGGCTTTTCCAAAGTGCATAAATAGTCTGCATTTCAACAGAAAACTTACTCAGCTGATGTTTCGGACAATAGAAGTGAGGTGATGCTCAGGTTACACTGCATTATCAAGGACTGTAGCCATTAAAATGTAATACCTGCAGTGTAATAACTTGTTATGAGCAGTAGTGTGAGTACTGTGATTGTCCCATTCAATCTCAAACTGTTTGTTTCTATTTAATTCTTGACTTTATCTACTATAGTAGGACTGAAACAGTGACAAGGGCAGAGGGCTGAGCGCTGTGGCATGCGGCGTGTATATGTGTGTATGTGTGTGTGTTTGAGAGAGTGACAGAGGGGGAAGAAGGGAAGGTGGACTATTGCACACAAGTTTCTAACTTACTTGGATGTAAGTGGCTGCTTTGTCACTCCGGGTGTCAGTCTGTGGGTTGGTCGAGCCGTGCATCACTAAAACCTACAGACCGTCTGTGTGAATGAACACTGGTGCAATTGTGAAAGCGCAAGTACGATGTGTTTACTGTTCCACCGTGAAAAAGTGTCCGACGTCAAAATGTTAGTTCCGGATCACATTTTCCCCCGGTCACTCGTGCACCACACTTTGAGAACCACTGCAGTAAGATAAGATCAGATATTTCGCAATCTTAGGAATGGGCCAAAACCCCTTGAATGTCGAGGCTGACTAAGCAAGGCAGAATGGGTTGCTTATAGTTTTAAGTCTGGTGTGTAGATGCACCTTGTCTTACTTGTAATTGACATAATTATGATTTAAATGTTAGCGATGCATTCAACCAATGAGAGAAATCACGTTAAAGTAGCATTCCACTCATCCAGAGACACACGGGGAGGAATCTCTGCACTGTCAAACTGAAGTGATGAGATGTTGATGGATGGTTACACAGAGAAAGTTTCAATGAGCATTGCTTGTTTTCCCATGGGACAAGCCTTAGCACATGGGTGTTTATACTAAGGTCCATATTAAGGATCCATAGATCTAGTTTTAACACAGGCAGGATACACACACGCACATTCTCTTGACAAGTTGCAGCCTGTTTCATTTCTCTCGTGTGTTTCTGCCAATCATCTGTTCTGCTCTTCAACATATAGTGTCCCTGCTCACACAAGTGCATCAAGATTTTACCTCTGGGCTCAGGCATCTCAGTGTGCTCGCCTGCCAAACATCCTAACCAAAGACATGCCCCTTCTTCCACCTCCCAAGAACCCCCCTCAGCTGTCTTTACAATGTGTATAAAGGCTCAAAAACTGCAGCCTCCAGGAGCTCAGTTCAAGCAATTACAGACTCCAAAGAAAAATCCAGATGCTTTCGCCAATATGTTTGCTGTCTTGCAGTGAGCTGTGTGCTTTGGCTGTAAGAGTGATAACAAAGCGAGACAGTGTTGGAATGGTGTCAAGCATTGTGGCGTCCTGTCTCAGCCATAGAGAGAACATTGTGGCTTGAGCAACTTTCCCAAAACCAAGGCTTAGATTTTCAAGCTTTTACTCTTTCCTGTGTGCTGTTTTAATGATTTTCAGACAAAGCCATTGTGTATTGTTTTTGCTCAACATATTTTCTTTTTTTTCCCCCAAGTAACATTTTTAGAGATGGCTTGATTTTAGCACAGTCCCCTGCAGCAGACACCATCCTGTGGTCTTGTGAGCTATTTCAAACTTCAATTTAAAAGCTGTTGACAGTTGAGTTTGATTCGGAGCTTGACCGATTTTTTGGCCAGTAATGATAGTGAGTTGCAAGTGAAAGAAAAAAAATGCATATTTGTTTTTTACAAAACATTTTTGGTCAGGATTAAAAAAAAAGTTTGTTAAAGAGTTAGGACAGTTACTGTGGCAGAATGCTTTACAGTTGAACTAAAACTAAGTACTGTAAATGCTGCAGAGGAAACCTCACTGAAAAAGTATTTTACTGTAGCACGCATAGCCATGCCAGGTGTTGCTTGTGTCTTGATGATACATGTTTATTTGATTTCCTGAGGTAAACCCTGGCACTGATAATAATAATCTTCCCAGTGTCTGAACCTCCCAGCACCATGTGAGTGTGGACTCTGTGGGGTGTGTGTCAAGCTGTTTAATCACACAAGGGGGGGGATTTACTCTGCCAGACTCGATAAGTGTATGGGACCTACGAGATCACATCTGCAATTTAAGATTTACATTTATGCCACTTCACCCAGTATGTGTGAGTGTGTGAGCAAGATGAGACATGAACGTGCATGTGTGCGTGCGTGCATATTCTGGTTTCATCAATCTATGTAAATAGAACCTTTTTTTTTTTTTTTTTTAACTGTGATGGAAGATTACATGTGGGCAAAATGTGTTCCTGTATGAAGATAGGTGAAGTAACACAAGTTTCTTTTTCTGTTTTCTGCAGGGTGACATCCAGCAACTTCTGATTGTGGCAGATCCCAAAGCAGCATACGACTACTGTGAACATTACAGCCCGGACTGTGACACCCCCCACAGTGATTCCCTGCAGGCCCAGCAGCCAGAGGAAGAGGTCAGCCAACCAGGGAGGGTGGGGGAGATTCAACAAAGAACCAGCCAAGGGCCCTGATTAATTTCTATTTTATAACAGGAGATATTGACGAGCTTCACTTTAACCTGTGTATTGCTTATTGTTCATATCCATGGCCTGCTGATATCTTTGACATGCAAAGAAACCTCATATTTAGTCTCAGTTTGGAGTCAGACATTTTGCAGCCTTAGTGACCTATTTACTTGTTTCTGGTGCAGGCTCATTACACAAAGCAACAGTAGGCATGCACAAATTGAGGAGATGATGTCATCACTTCCCAAAAGCTCCAGTTTACATGTCTACACGAACACACTGTGACAGAGTTTTGGAAAATCTTCACCTTAGAAGACGTTTTAAAAACTCTCTGTTTTAGTTTTAGACGAGAGGCCAAAACATGGAGGAAAATATCAGCTTACAAAAATCTCCATATACATGTAGACAGGGCCTAAATCAGTAGTCGAAACCATGCATGGTGCACATGTGGCCACACCCCAATCAGTGATGTCACAGCAGGTGTCTTCCCTCAGCTGTCAAAGGTCAAATACCTGCTGGGATGTCCCTGGTTGGGAGTGGGAAAGTTATGCACCTTGCTTGGAAACTTTAACCCTTGGTAAGCAGCGCAGCAGCTGTTGTCTGACATGTGATATTTAGTGTATATTTACCATTCATAATAACCAACACAATGACAGGTTAATTTAGTGATCGCGGTGCAAATGTTGAGGAGTTCAATCAGCACTGATCAACATACATTATACAATGTTCATTTTGAAGTTATAATGAAAGCAGCTGATAGGGTTACCTATTCTATTTCTCTGATCTTTTTCTGCAACTCATGAAAGTCTATTAACCCCAACTGTTTACTTATAATTCTTATTCCTGTGAGTAAGAGTTGAAAACAAGACCAAGCAGCAGCCAGGGATACAGTCGAATATGTGTATCTCTTTGTTAAATAGATGTATTCGCCATTTAACTACTCACACACTTAAAACTGCATTGGTCTTAAGTGCAACAAGTTAACCCTTCTTTTATATTTGCCCATTAATCATTAATATTATTATGAAACACTCATGGACACCAACCAGCTATAAAATAGCAATGTAGAGCCTCAGTGTCAGCTTAACCCCAGAGATCCATCTGTGTTTCATTCATTTGATAATTGGAAATACACAATAATACCATATATAACAATATCAAATACCATAACTCATCTTTTTTTAATCTGTTAAGCGTGATATCATCACAAGCTGCAGCATGAAGTGATAAACCTTTATGACTAGAATTCTGGGTTTTCCCTGCACATCACAGTACTATTATAATGTACAGTTTCCCTTTATAAGAAACTCCAAGATAACTATGTAACTAAAAGAGGGTGCACTTTTTTAAAACCAGACCCCTTTAATCTAGCTGAACTTAGAAGTCCTGAAGTGTACAATTTACATGCTTGCAGTGAGAAAGTTCCATTACGATACCCTGAAATGCAGCTGGTATTTTTTCCCTGTTGTTTTCCTGTGTTTTATGAGCTTTTAAACATCCCATCTGCTTACATGTTTGTAGGCACACATGGCTAGTTTGTTTACTTCTTTGTTCACCATATTAAGACCATTATGTAATTTAGTAACACTTGGCTTTGATTATTTAAAGGTAATGGATGACTTTTGAATTAATTAGTAGACCTGAATGTTATGTTAATATACTATAAATGATACATAATCCATTCTAGCATTACACTTTGGCTTTAACTGTTTGAACATGTAGCATGGCCAGGATGATATGTACCATATCATCTTCTTGCTGAAAGAGCACTAATGCTAACACTAAGACCTCTCTTCATTCCACTCTCTCTCCTCTTTCTCTCTCCCAACCTCTCTAGTACACTACTGACGATTTAGATTACTCTCAGTTCTATGATTACGCTGAGGGAGCCACAGACATCATTCCAACCGATGAGTATTCTGAACCACAGGTAAATGAAAAAAGGAAAAGAAAAGATGTGTTTCCTGTAATGTCTCTTTTTGTCAGTCATCCATCCCATCCCTCAATTCGTCTTGTGTTGTCTGTGTGTCTCAATGTTATGTTTACGTGCACACCAATACTCCAGTTACTGTGACTAATCAGCTTTTATGTTTCAGCCAATTGAACAGATTTGCCCCACCACATTGAAAGATTGAGCAATAGTCTATGTGTCCTGACCTGGTTACGCTTATACTCTGATTCTGACATTACAGTAAGGCAGCGGAGATAGAATTTTGAGTGTGCATGTAAACATACTCAGTGTGTCAGTTCTCTTTGTGTCTGTTTTATGAGGCTGCTGCCTTCTCTCACTGGGAAAATGCCATCTGCTTTGAGTGTTTTTTGCATTCCAGCATGTCTTTAAAACTATTGTATACATTATATGTACAGTATATGGATATCGGCAACATTTTACTTTATATTTTGGAAACTGCAGCAAAAGCACTTTGGCTACTTTATTACTGCAATAGCTCTAAAGAGTTGCTGAAAGGCAAATCCTGTGTGTTTTGTTTTGCATCAGTCCCAGATAGATACTTTTATGTGCCCAAGAATTCTCCTGTGTGTCACATGAAAGGCCCAGTCCTCAATTGTTGTGCAGCATCCTTTCTATCCAACTGTTACATAATCTAAAGTTAACATTAACATGGTCAGCATTCCCACTGCAGCCCTTGTAGTTGATGTGCATGGTCAACATTTTAAAGACCACCATGCAGGTCAACTACTGTACATGGGCTGCTACTGGAAAGTGGAGCACATGGCGTCTGACAGTTGGCTTGGAAAAGACTCTGCACAACATTTGCAAATTGTGCCTTTAAATCATTTCCACTTTTGAATGTTCCATGTTTGTCTTGGTGTTCTTTGTCGCCGCCACCTCTTCCAGAGAAAGAAACGTAGTGTCTCCATGAAAAAGAAGATGACCAGAAAGTCCCTCAGTAAAACTAAGGCCAAGCCCTTAAACTTCTTTGCTGCCAAAAAATCACCAGCTAAAAAGTTTGCGGCTAAGAAGAAGCGACAGATGCCTGGCTACCAGGCCACAGCGCCAGCACGACCCAGAGGCAATTTTAGGGTAAACGTTCATGTAAAGATAAGACCAAATCCCATCAAGATCTTCCTGCCTTGAAGGGAAAATCTATGATGGCAGACTTACATGTAGAGCTCCCTAACCTCTTTTGTGTAGAAGTAGCAGTCTGTAGCTAGCTTGAAAGGACCCCTAGCAAATAACCTCTGATTTGAGCCTTTGGGTTAACCCTCGCTTTATATTTCTTTCCTTTTTTCAACATGACTCAGCCAAACAATGTAGGAGATTACAATACAGACTTTGACTACGGAACTGTAGATGGTACTCACACTCAGTCCCCCTTTGCCACGAACGGACCCAATGAGGTAATTTTCATCTTCATTCTCATCTACTTCTAAAAACCAGTGTTAGGTGTTTTGGGAAATGTGAGCCAGGAAGATTTTGCCCAAGGAAGTATCTGGTATGAAATGACAAAGACACAACCATTCTAATGAATCGATGTGTCTTTTGACTTACTAAGATTTTGGCGTGTGGCAGAACTGATGGACAGAGGAAGCTACAACCCACTTGTTCCACTGCATACACTGTACTGGTTCTAGGGATGCATCGCATGCTTAGAAAATAATGTGGTGGACATTGTGGAGGTTATTTGTAGCTTTATGTCATGTCATACATGTTTGGCAAAGGCTGCAGATTTTGCTACTTCTCAGCAAGTGAACACATTAGACAATCAGACACTGCAAGTTAGCCTAATTGTTTAAAAATCTGTGGCATATTGAAGTTATTGTTACTTTAAAGTATGATTCTGTCTGGATAGTAGAAATTAGAAATGAACAAGCAAATGCCATACTTACTGCACTGTATCGTAATATTATGATTAGAAAATTGTATTTGTTCTGGAAACATGTGGCCTCATAATATTAGAAACCACTCAGACTTTTAGTGACGTAACATGGGTGCCTTTACCAAGAGCCAGTACTGTTTTCTGATATTTAGAGATAGTGCTGCACACACAGAGTGAAGAGTTGACACAATCTGCAGCCAATGCCACTTACAGTACATGAAAGTGGAGATTATCTGTTTAGCAATATACCCTGTCCATCACATCTTAAACTTGGTTTTGATCACTAGTTCTGCTAATTACTCCTAAAAGAACTATGATCTCCAAGGCTAAAGTCTCCTCACAGCCAGCTATGTGTCTATCGCAGTGTTTGACAAAGTGGATGTGATTCCACAGGCAATTTTAATTTTAAATATATAATTTGGCAATAATAACCGTGTAATTGCATCCACTTTGTTGCTCTCCAAAGCTAAAAGTAAACAGTGATCAGTTTGGAATGAAAGAAAAAAATGTGCCAGGTGATTGTGGTTGTAGCAGTTGTGCCAAATACAGAGTAAACTGACAGGCAGCTCAAAACACATTCGATCGAAACAGATTTGTGGACTAACAAACACAAATTTTAGTTGTATGCATCTTTATGCACTCTGTATATCTGCACAGCTACTGCAATCTTATGATTGTTTAGTTGTCCCTGCAAATTGCTGCTAGTGTCATTTCAGACATCATTTTCAGCCTTTCTTTACTGTCTGTATCAGCAGATCTTGTTCTGGTTTTATGATGAGAAAGAAAAGAAGGCTGAGATAACATCAAGTCTGTCTTGACATGTATTAAACCTTTGATCGTCAGAGTTGATAATAATTTAATTCAGTCATTACGGTAACATTTTATTTATTCCTTTGTATTATGACATGTCTATTTACTGAAGTGTGCTGCAGGGGCTACTGCACTACTGTACTTCATGATTGTGTGACTTAACAGCATACAGTATTTGTTACATATGGATGGAACACCAGTTTTTCTAGGATTGTTGATACAGATACTTAATCGATACATAATTAGTAACATTAGTAACTTTGTGGTTTTAGACACACTGTCAGGCCAATAACTGTCAGATATTTTCTTCATTCCTCCAAGATAACTTAAGATTGTTATTGTTGTTGGAATAAATAAGATGTTACCGTTGCTATTTTACATTTTGTTTTCTGCATATCATGCTTAGTTTATTTTCAGTTTGCTTTAATAACATCTAAATGTAGACTATTTGCCTCAATTGCTTAACTAACATCCTTATTTCCTTGGTTGCTCAATATTACTTCCCCATTCTTCGCTTGGTTGACACCTGGAAGGCTGTGGAGGAGGATGTTGTCGGTGCATTTGTCACCGAGGCCACTCCCATTGCTCCGGAGCCCATTGTCCCAGAAACGGTGGACAACTTGGACACCGGTGCGGAAGCATATGACTTTAAGGAATATGACCTAAAGGAGTATGACTTGGGCGCAGTTGACAACAGGTTGTATGATTACGGGGCATATGATGAGTATGGCACGGTCCCGCCCAAACCCACGGCAATCTACGATGATGAGGTGGTGCTTGGGGTTGCTGCTGAAACGGACGTTTCTGAGAGCACCGTAAGTACCACACCCCGGCCTGGTGACTGAAGGGTGTGAGCATGAACTTCAGGGACTCTGTTTGTGTTATGGACTCACTCTGTCTTCCAGTGCACGCCTTCCTAGTTGGTTGCTTGGCAATGTGTCATTGATATGTTGAGTGTGGAGTCTTGCTGCTCTGTCTCACTGGTGTGTGATTGGTGATTTAATGATTGACAACAATGATCGGGACGATGCATGCAACTGTGTTTTCTTAGAAAGGTGTAACGGATTACTACTTATTTTAGTAGATTTCATTCTGACATACTGTACGGTGTGTGCACAGGAACATTCACACTCTTTCTTCTGACTTCATCTCTCTCCACACACACACACACACACACACACAGCATTCAGTCAGTGTATGTCGGCCCGACCTACACACCACCCATACACACCCACTCATCTCAGCAGTGAGGTTAGATCCCTCCCTCTCCTCCTCTGCCATTTTAACAAGCAGCCTGTCTGTGACATATCCCTCCCTCACAGGAATTAGCCCATAACTCATTGGCAGATGTCTGCACAGTGCGCACACACACTCTCTCACACACACACAATTGTAACCAAGATGTTATGGATTCCTTTCACTTACATCCCAAACTTGTGAACCAATCAACAGGCGCAGCTTGTCACAGTTTGTCAACTAATTAGTATAACTGTTTAACATACATCCTTCTCTCCTTTTTGTCTTTATGTTTAGCCATATTGGCCCCAGTGCTGTTTAAATGTACCCAGTCAGAACATCATCAAACACTATTTTGTGTCTGTGTGCCTGTGGGTATTGTTACCATGTGAGGGAAAGGACTTTAATGGTCTTTTTTAGTACCTCTCTACGCACACTCCCACCGCCCGCCCTCCCACTCTTAGACAAGCATCTCCTAATCCTTCCCATCTCACCCCACCTTCTCCACCTTCACTCCCAAAAAACACATAAAAACACAATGCAGCTGAACTAACTCCCTACCACTAATGAAATACAGTTGTGTTCAGCTATTTGCTTAGATTTAGTCATTTGCAATGTAGCACAAAGTTTAGAAAAGAAGGTGCTTAACTGCTACATTGTAGGGCAATGTCTCTTATTGTTTCTCTATATATGTATATATCGATTTGTGTTATTTTGAGAGGTTTGCATGGCAACAATAACCTGTTGGTGTTAAGCAACATTTTATTTGGTCATCATTAGCCACACTGCACAATGGCAATGCAATGGCAGCATTGCTCCATTTCAAGCACATAGAGGTCCATTCTTGCTCATTTCAACTAACATTTTGCCTGTTTGGTTCCAAAATGTCACCTCACGTTGTGTTATTCTTGGTTCTCTCTGCCTCTGACATAACTACAGTAGTTGCAACTGAGTATGTGATATTGATTGATTTATTGTTCAAGCACTAACACATTCTTTTCACTGACTGAACGGCCTCCTCCTTGTTCATCATTGCTATTCATTCACCTGTGGACTAAAGCTGCCGTGTGAAGAATGTCACCTCTGTGCTTGCTTTGTAACTGCAGGTTGCTGGGGCTGGAGCAGCCTTCGGCCAGAAGGGAGAGAAGGGTGAGCCGGCTGTCATCGAGCCTGTAAGTCATTTTAGTTCAAATTATTCTGTTTACTGACTGAGCCGTCAATTTTTTTTCTCTCACTTTTATTATCAATTGCAAATGATCTAAAACAAAGTGAAATGAAGTCAACTCCAGAACTGCAGTTTTACTGTTTTACTTATTTTAAGACCATTTAAAAAGCACTAGTCAAACACACAAAACTTGCAGCAGAATTCCCCCCCCCCCCCTTATCCTGA
>JAOVVB010038282.1:0-15255 GCA_028570985.1 Heterobranchus longifilis
CAAATAGTTGTAGTGAAGTAAAAAAGTACAATATTTCCCTCTGAATTGTAGTGGAATAGAAGTATAAAGTGGCTGACGTACAAAAAAAAACAAACGAACAACAAACCGAACCAGAAACCTAACCTCCTTGGCGGAGGTAATTGGTTTTAAGGCTGTGGGAGTTGGAAGGTCACAGAGTGATATGGGGGTTTGTGTGACTGTGTCTCACCGCGTTCAGTTCCTCTGTCCGTTGAAATGTCCAGGTGAAGCTGGCGGTGCTGTTGCTCTGGATCACGTAGGAGTACGACTGTTTCCTGTTGCTGCCGTTCCACTGCTCCACCACATCGTTATTCCACTGGTTATAACCCTGCAGAGAAATACACTCGCCTCATATATATATATTCACACTGATGTCAACTTTGACCTTCTTTATATGTTGGAGCATTTTCCCTCCTCACCGCCAGGAAGTAAAACTTGCAGTCAGTCGTGCACGTCGTCTCAAAGACGAACGTGATGCGAGAAAGTTCACTGTCTTTGGCCATGGACTGCGGCAGCCTGTGGAAACACGGGGGCGTTTCAGTCAAAGTTTTTTCCAACTGGGATATGGTGTATACATATAAAGATGTTTAACTCCTTTAGGAGACTTTTTTTTTTTTTTTTTTGACTTCACCTGTATCCAGGAACAGTGAGCGTGAGCATCAGGAAGTCTGAGTCCTGATCCCCGGGGGCCGTGTACACATACTCTCCAGCCACCTCCCATGCTGTCATTGCAAATAAAAAAAATTTAGAAAACGGTAACATACTCCAATGCAGGGTTGCAATGGTGTGAGATTTTCATGGTAAGATAAGCAGAAAATATCACGGTTTCACAGTATTACACAATTATTATTATTATTATTACTATCAGTTACAATGAAGGTTTCTTTTGGTTGAACAAACACTTTATTATAAGTGAAATTTGGACATTTTTTAAAAAAGGAAGTATGTGTAAAAAAGTCTCCCTTTTGAAAAGAAATTAAATATTTTTTTCAATACTGTAGATAAGCATTCATACATGATATGATAACCGTTAATTTTCCTAATATAGTATACCATGAAACCGGTATATCTCTGCAACCCTAATCTGATATTATCCTAGCAATGCAGACACACACACACAATCAGGGCACCACCAGGGTTCCCCAAGTTAAATTTAAGACTTTTTAAGATCTTTTTAATACCACTTAGGATGAATTTTAATGCCAACTTCACGGCCTTTCTTTCCTGACAACTGAACTGACTCATTTGTGCCAGAGCTCACGCACACTCCACTATCAACAGTGTAAAACACTATCTGTAAACAGTATCTGTACTGCCGTATAATATCCAGGTCACACCAAACAGAGTATATTGTAACGTTTCACACATAAAAAACATTTATTTATGACGTTACGGTATTTATTTAATCCTACAAAAGGACAAGAAAAAAGTTTAAGATCTGTGTAAATACTTTTAAGAGCCTGCAGGTGCCCTGACAGTAATTCAGGTGGACATCTTTAAAATAACTCCTCTAACATACTTATACTGTAAATAAGTCTGAATGTTTATTTTTGACCTTGGAAATAGTATTTTCACAATAGCAACTTACCAGTTGTTGGACCTTTGCACTTTTAAGATTATTTCGTCAAATGCTGGGGCTATTTTGTTGGTCATTTTCTGAGATACGTCCTGTATTTTATCTCTCTTTGTCCTTATCTTAGATTTTTCTGTTCCGGATAATTGCTTTTTGGATGTTCGGCTGTGCTTCTTTCCTTTAACCTCTGGCTGTTCTAGTAATTCCGTTACCCTTCTGTTCTGCGCCTCAGAGTATTTTTCTGACTGTGATGATTATCATCTATCTGCCGTGATGTCTGCCCTCTCCCTCTGCACCGCGTTGCCTAATATTACGTTTCTCACCCGTGCTGTGTACGGAGTCGCCGAACTCTCGACGGAAGATGGAGCTCTTCATGTTGCTCGGCATCGTGTTCCACCATTTGTACTCGAGACCCACCACTGGCTCCGTGCCCACGGGGCACTTGGTGCAGGCTGTGAGCAGATAATGTGTTATTATGTCAGGGTGTGTGCTTAAACAAAGGAGAATAAAACAGGAAATATCAGTTTTGTTTTATGTACGTTTATACACTCTGCAGTCAAGACGTCTAATCAATCTGGGTGATTTTTACAGCAACATTTCACTACTCTGGGACTCTTTTTAACTCAAAGTTTGTAAATGAGCTTTTATTAAAAATAGTTAGTATCAAATTATCAACATCTATTAACGGGGTTGGATAGAAACGGATTAAATGTAATCAGGATTGCATAATCAGATTACAAACAATAAGTAACTATAATCAGCCCAGATCACATGTGAAAAAATGTGCAATTAGATTATAGTTACATTGTCAGGGATTACTTGATTACACCTTACTTACATTACTTGTATTACATCTTTAAAATATGGCTTTTTTTTGTAAGGGTAATTTGACCGACTAAATGCTGAAAATTAATTTTATCTGCATTGAAAATGTTTCAAGATAAAAAAAGATATTTGTGGAACTCGTCCATTTTTTTAGTATAAGGTGCAATATTTTCAATGTTTGATTTTGAAGTAGTCCAAAAGTATTCATATTAGATTGCATTTCTTTTACAAAAATTGCCATGTAATTTGTATTCAGTAACTGACTACATTTCAATGTAATGTGACCCAACTCTGACCTCTGGTACGTGCACACGTATGAATAAGTCCTTCTGACATGCATGTAAGATTATTGATGTTTTTAAAAGCAAACTTAAGACCTCCCTTTTAATTGAACTTAACTATTTATGATATCAATTTATCCATTTATTTCTGTATTGTATTCATGACATTTTCATTCCTTATGTATTTAGTCACAATAGTGTTTTATTTATGTATTTATTTTATTTACCCTAATATTTTATGTATGTATGATAGATGTTTTATTATGGATTTTACCTGTAAGTCTGTTTATTTATTTCCTGTGGTGATAGTATTTGATCTGTGTGTATATTTTACTCATGAGAGCATTCTAGTTGATCTTGATGTAGCCTGCTTATGATAGTTTGTTTTCATTGATTCATGGATTCATTGATTGCTTTGGGTTGTTTTTTAATGTGTGAAGCACTTAGTGTTACTCTGTCTGTATGAAAAGTGCTGTAGGAATAAAGTCTGATTAATGAAGAGTATGAGGAGTGTAGTGACTGTGCACCTGTTCCGTTTGAGTAGAAACCGCTGTCGCAGCGTTCGCAGGTGGAAGAGTTGGTGGCAAAGAAACCCGGGTTACAGGGAGGACAGGTTTGCTTCTCCCCTGACGCGGGCAGTTTCACGGCTCCTTCGACAGTCTCACTGCAGATCTTGGGCTCGATCCACTTGTACAAGAGCTGAGTCTGAGGCGCACAGCGAGAAGCCACACATGAATACATGAGAGAAGCCACCAGATGCTCCGTGGCCTCGGTGACAATTCATATTTAAAGAAACCTAATAGTTATACCAGATGGCTGCTAGATATTTTCAAGGTGAGCGCTCTCTCCGTGTGTGTTCACCTCTACTGAACTCTGCCTCCACACACACGCACGCACACACACACGTCACGTCGCTTTCTGCATTACCTTTCCCTCAGAGTCGCAGGGAGTGTGGGTGTAGAAGTAGTCACTGTTTGTACACGCAGGTCTCAGTTTGCAGCTCCCTGAGCCAGCCACTGGAAAAACAGGGACGGTGGGCGGAGACGAGGGAAAACAAACAACTCACATTAAGATCCTGAGATAAGACAAACCTCACACACTTTGGCAGTGAATGCAGTGTTTGCATGTGTGTGTGTGTGAGTGTGTGTCAACATGCAAATACAGAATGGTCAAGGGCGGAGAATGAGACAATGGACCCCTGGGCACAGACATGCAAGAGGCCCTCCACCCTTTCTACATATGAACAATACACCCAAACTCAATTTGCACCCCCATAGTCGTTTTGCATCTATTTTTAGTCATTTTGTGTCTCTTTGTTGTCGTTTTGTGTCTCTTTGTAGTCATTTGGAGTCGTTTTGTAGTCGTTATGTGTACGTTTTTGATCGTTTTGTCTATTTTCAGTCATTTTGTGTCTCTTTGTTATCATTTTGTGTCTCTTTGTAGTCATTTTGTGTCTCTTTGTTATCATTTTGTGTCTCTTTGTAGTCATTTTGGGTCATTTGTAGTCGTTATGTGTACGTTTTTGATCATTTTGTGCTATTTGTCAGTCATTTTACATCTCTTTGTGGACATTTTGGGTCGGTTTGTGCATGTTTGTGATCGTTTTGTGTTTTGTTTTTCAGCAACATGTTGGGAGTCAGGGCCCCTGACCCTATGGGCCCCTGGGCCTGTGCCCGGTAAGCCCGTTCACAAATCCATCCATGGGAATGGTTGTAAATTGAGATATATCTACGAGTTAAAGAGCATGCCTGTCAATGATACGACTGGTGTTTGTGGACAGAGCATTTGAAATGCAAACATGCATACATACCTGCATACTTGTCCTGCTCACACTGATGGCAAACAGTGGCGCCCTTGTTGGAGTAGGTGTCAGCAGGACAGGGGGTACAGCGGGCAGATCCTGCTTTTGAACTGTGGGTGCCGGGTTTACAGTGGAAACACTCGGACGTGTAGGCCACCCCTGGGAGAAAACCGTCAATCAGCTCGCAATCATCAACAGGAAAAATGACAAATGTTTAAAACTGCTGCACGCAACACACTGCAGGCGATTACCTACCTGAGATGGCGATGTTTCTGAGCAGCACGGGTTTGACAGCACTGCCCTGCAGTGTGTACGCGACGGTTCTCCAGTACAGCACGTTGTTGCCGGTGTTCAGCTCGACCTGCAGAACGAACGTGAACATGAGAGAGCAACACAACAGAAACCTGAATAATCTGAATTATCCAGCGAATGTCAACCAGGGGCGTCATTACAGAAACAGAACAGAAAAGTCTGAAATCTTATGTCAGTTTAGGATGTGATTTAGGATCTTTGGTATTACAGAAACACATTTCCTAACTGCATTTAGGGAAAAAAAATCTTATCTTAGGATAAGAATTTAGCTATTACAGAACCATCCTAACTATTTCCCAAGTTAGGAATCCTAAATTAGGATGGCATAGACCCTGTCCTAAATTCATAAAATGACAGCAGCACTCAATGAAGAATGAGAACATCGAAATATAATGACTAAAAGGCTAATCAAACCATATAATGACGCTTTAAATTTCCTGGACCATGTGTTAATGGGCAAATCGGCTGCCAAGACAATTCATTTTAATTACATACATTTTTAATAAAAAATTATTAATTAAATACATTTGAATTTAGTCCTGGGTTGATAATTGAGAAGAAAACTCCCTGAAAAGGTTTCCTCTCCTCCACCGACACAATCAGTGCCTCCAACTCCTCGTCAAAATTGAACTTTTTGTCCACGATAGCAGAGACGAGTGAGTGCCTGATATTATAGTTCGTCCATCTCGAGGAAACTACCAGAACATTCTAATCAAAGGTACAGGCATGACAGGACGAGTGCCGACTGAAGAATCCAATTTACACTTAGAGTTAAGATTTCTGAACCTAAGATAAGATAGGAGGTCAGAGATAGAACAGGACTTCTGTAACAGGACGATAGGATTTTTCAAAGATAGGACAAGCAGTTAGGAGATTTTTCTGTAATGAGGCCCCAGATTCCAGCAGGTGTAATGAAGACAAACCCTGTATCTGCTGAAGCTGCTGTCAGAGATCTTCATCCAGCGGCTCCTGAAGTCTGTAGACTGACACTGGTCGTTCTGAACCTGCAGGAGAAACGAGCCAGAAGGTGACCAAAGATCCTAAAAACAGCCGTCTGTGTCAACGCCACCAGTCGTTTTTACAACACTTACAAAGAACTCAAAGTAAATGCTGTTGTCGGGGTAGAAATATTCAAAGGACGCAGTTCCGGGTTTCTTCAGGCTCACAGCATAGGACAGCGTCGCCGTGCACTCGTCCGTGTTTGAGGCTACGTAGTCTCCCTTTGGTGTCCAGGTGGAGCTGGAGAGACATCAGCAGCAGAGACAGTTTGATGAGCTTCTTGAAACTAAGAGCTTGGATTGATGAGTAAAAAAAAAAAAATGCACATGTCTGGGCCTCCTTGCCACAGGAGGTGGGGTAAAGAACATCAACTGCCTACATAATGAAAAATGTGTTAAACATTATTTAATGTAGGCTGCATTAACTAATGTTTAACATATATTTGTAAATATTTTAAAAATATAAAAATCTTATCTAAAACTTTATTTCAATGTTTACACATTTATTTATTCTTTTTTTTTTTCTTTAAATATGCACAACGTTGGCACGAATGTGTGGGAAAACAATAAATTAATATAAATGGAATGTATTATGTTGTGTATTAATTAATTAAAATTTAATTTGCGCAAATGAATTACATGTGAAGTCAAAACAGAAGATTCCAGCGTCCAAACTCGCGCGAATTAAGCAAGTAGATTATTTTTATTCGCGTCTGGTGGACTGGAGGCCCCCCTTACTTACTGTTGCTATGCCTGTCCATCTTTATGGACAGATTCTGCTATCGGGGGGAAAAAAAGCTCCGGCTTGTTTGTATTTCTTTAAACCAATCACAATCATCTTAGGCGGCACTAAGCCCTGGATGCAGCGACGGTGCCTTTGGAAAATCCGGTGAGTCGGACTAGGTTAATGGTAGCTTCGTGAATTAGTTGAAAATTATGATAATCTTGTAAAAGTATTAAACATGCACAAGTTGCATGTCCCAAGCAAAGTCAGCATACACAGCAGTTGATGAGAAGACAGGTAAGTCTTCATAAATGAAACAACATTGTTCTGTTATTGCTGTGTAGAGCCAGTTAGTTCTGGTATTATGAGCTGACATGCTGGTTCATATTTTCAAACAGTACTTTTAATGTTAAAAGAGAAAAGACTAACCGATGTGTTTGGCGAGGGTTGCTGGAGTGTTAATTTCCCCAAATCTAACAATCTGCTGACAAACCTTGATAGCTCCTAGGATCAGCTGTTGATTGGGCAATCGCTGTTTGGGGGAGGGACTTAGCATAAAAAAAAAACTGTTAATTCCTGGGCTTCTGCATTGAGACCTTTAATCAAATTATTTTTTGTTCAGTCATTTTACAACAGAAATCAAAAATGATGTCATTACACCTCAGCTACATTAACACATACACATTTTTTTCAAATGCATATATATTTCCAACTATTACAATCAAGATGTACTGCTATCAACATGTGTGCTATTTTGTTTGAAATTAAAATGTATTTAATTTATATGCAATGATGATTGTGATAATTTGTTTTTAATCTGTTATTTATTAGATTAATCATTTTGAACATTCACCCCTCGTACCACATTTGGCAGAACATATCTGTTAAACTGTAACTGTATTAGTGTGGACATAATTACATATATTAACATGATGTGAGTGAGGTTTTATTTTTTCAAAAGCAACTGTTCAATTATCAGACTTTAATGATGGAAATAGGGCTCATGGCATCTGCTAATGTAATTATTTTATTGGCATCAGTACCTAACTATTATATTCAGCTTTCATTAACTCCGGAAATGCTTTGGCAAACATATTTTTTAGTGTATGTTTCACTGTACCAGTGAAAGTAAGGGAGACCGTCTCGAGCACTTGAATTTAATGATGCTTTCCTCATGTATATCCACTCTCTATATAAAGTCTTTTCAAGAGGATATGATAGTAATTCTGAGTGCGATGATACACTTCCTAATAGCGCTATTCAAAAGTTCAACACCCTTACATCTTCCTTTGAGGGAGAATATGAAAGTTTCAGAGGCTATTAATCTTAACTGGAGAATGAGAACATAATTCATTAAATCATCAAATATTTCAGCCAGGAACCCATTAAGTCCACTAAGTAATTCAAAACACTGTGAGACTCTTCATAAAACTGCGTTTAGCTGCCACCCTGTCATGTGGTTCATTGTAACTCAGTGGTGGGAACACATCACAAATCCTTATTTACGGTTTACATTTTAGTTCCCATTCTACAAAAAACACAATATTTGAAAATTGCCCCGTGTTTACTTGTACAAACAAGCAGCAGATTATGAGAACAGTGCAAATAGATGAGACTGTCCTCCCCCGAAAAATGACACCATAGGTTGCATATTTATATATTATTGTTAGGCAGCGCCCTCTGGTGGCTGGAGTAATTATGACGGGAGCAAAGCAGGAAGTCACGTCACGTAGTATTAAGACTGAAAAAGTCATCTTAGGGTGGGCAGGAGGGGTGGTGGATCAGACTTTGACCCAGGAGACTGGTGTCCCATTTGAAAGTAAAAAAGCCAGCAGCAAGTTATTTTAACTTTAGGTAACAAACTGAACTACGTCATGTTCTACGTCACGTGTGTAATTATGTGTAATTATGTACCCACAGAAGTGAAGTAACCCAAACCGGGATCTTTTCTCAACTTAACCAAGTAGTTTTGGTGCCTAAATCGAACCAAACTGCGACCGTTTAATGTTAATGATGTATTTAAAACCGTGGCCGTTACTTTTCGGTATGAAGGATGCTCTGTGGTATTTCCAGCCACTGCTAGGGACGCTAATCTAGGACACGCTCCTGTGGGTCTTTTTTTTCGAGGGTAGGAACACATTATGTTTGTGGTCATATGGTTTGGAGGATTATTACTAATCAATTACCAACTATGTGGTAAAAGTGTGTACACTCTGCCGTACACTCTGCCGTACTTACTGCGCTATCTTGCAGTTGGTAGTTGTAACAAACCGTCCTGTGTAGTGTATATTACACCTGACCACATTGTTGGTGAAGTCTGATTCCAGCACCAAGAACTTGGGATTAACCTGGAGCTGAGAGACAAAGGACAGAAGGCAAATTACAACTCACCATGCAAACAACTAATGGCCCCAATGCTTCAACAACTAAAGTATTTGGGATTGATAAAACAACATGTAAGGATCTTTTGTTTGTACATGTTGCAGCCATAGAAACTGTTCAAACTAGCTCTTAAAATACTGGACAAAAACAAACTCAATATTGCAATATTATCAACAAATACAACTTATTGAGCTTCGAATTTTGTTTTTGTTTTTGACCAATGTTTGTTCAGTGTATAAGATGTTGCATGGTTCAGCTCCCCCACCCCTTAAAATTTTTATTCTAACAGCTCATGGTGAAACAGGAAAAACAAGATCTGATTCTTCATTCACAGCAATACAACAGTGGAATGTTATCAAAATATTAGAGAATGTGTTTCTATTAGTCTGTTTAAAACCAATGTTTAAAAAATGGTTGAAAGATGAACAGTCATGTTTATGTCATTATTGTTACATTGTATGTGAATTATATATATATCCAGGGACAGCAGATGCTAAATAGTATTGTGATATAGCTGGTGCAGTATATTTATTGTACACTGTCTCTGTTTTAAACAAACCAATAAATGAAATGAGTACAGACCAAATACAATATGCATGAAAAATAGACAAGGATTGGAGAGCAGTGCCACTGAGCCATGAAGTGCTTGCATGCCAGATAACTAGAAATCGAAAAACTTCAGTAACTTTATTACTCTTTTATAACCCAGATCAATTTGTTTTGGTGGCCTAGACCTATGAAATGTAACCTTGTGCTGTTCACAAACTTTCCATGTCCATGCACACTAGAGTCTCACTTGACTTCTACCTTTAGTATGTAGTTTCCCGGCTGGATGTCAGTGATATCGATCCACTGGCAGTCAATATCAGCATTGTATGTATCGTAGCAGCCCGGGCTCAGACCCTGAAGAAAGTCAAAAACAGTTGCAATTTTAAGTCAGTGGTCAAAAAGTTAATATCATATGTTGCAATAAACATAAGCAGGCCATCAGTAAATGCTACAAAAAAGCTGTTAATGTAACAACCAACAAATGTATGAAGAGTTAATTTGCAAAAACAGATAAAAGCCATTCTTAAATGTGTACAATTAAAAAAAAAAAAGTTTTATAAAAATCTAAATATTTTGAAATATCTTATCAAAACAACCAAACACTAGCTTGATTCCCAGGATTGGACGTTAAGAAAAAAAAACAAAAAAACAAAAACGTGAAAATGAATAAAAACTGAGATATCGTTTTTTGCAAATGAACCCTTTGTAATATATATGTATATACATTTTCTTTTTGGCTTTTTTGCAGTTGCAGTAATCCATAATAGCACAACTACAGTAGATGGATATTGACCTGGTAGTTGATAAAGCATGTGGTGAAAGAAAGTGGACTAAGAGTATTGGGGTGACCACCAAATGAAGGTGAAAATCATAATTTCATGTTTTGGTTTGCTGTGTTACCTGAGTGTGAACGGTGCAGGCATAGCGCTTCAGGTGACCAAAGTCACAGGTGGTGTCCTCCAGACAGAAGCTAGCCTTGTGTCCCTCTGCCACTTTACGGCCGGTGCTGACTTCCAGTAAATCATAGTGACTGAACTCGTCCATACTGTGGTAGTGCCTGTTGGAACAAGCAGACTGTGAATGTAGTCAAAAGTTAAACTAACGTCTTAGTTAAGGTGGCTAATCAAAGAGTTTATTAATTTATTTTTAGTGTTATCTGTGCCTCATACCCCTTTCACACCGAGGGCTCAACCAGGGTTGATTTTGTGAATGAAAGTTTAACCCATGTTTACTGACTTGGCTTCACGACCCAGGTCGAGATGTGTGTCAGACACGGGTTGGATCAGGGTCGATTTCAATGTGAATGGCACACGACCAGGGTCGCTATCAACCGGGGTGGGACCGGGTACAATTGTCACAGGCCGCATTTTTACTTGGTCTCAGACAAAGAGGACTCTGGCTTTTATTTCAAGACCACAACTGCCCAGCCACCCTGCGGAGGAATCTCATTTCAGCCACTTGTATCCACAATCTCATTTTTTCAGTCACTACCCAAAGCTCATGACCATAGGTGAGGGTCGGTACGTAGATGGACCAGAAAATTGAGAGCTTTGCGTTCTGGTACAGCTCCTTCTTCACCACAATGATCCGGTACAACGCCTGCACCACCGACGCCACACCAAACCGCCTGTGCATCTCACGCTTGTGAACAACCCGAGATACTTGAACTCCTTCATTTGGCGCAGTAACTCACTCCCATCCACCATTTTCCAGCAGAGAACCATGGCCTCAGACTTGGAGGTGCTGACTCTCATCCCGACCGCTTAACACTCGGTTGCAATCCGCCCAAGAATGCGCTGGAGGTCGCCAACAGAACCACATCATCTGCAAAGAGCAGAGATGCAATTCTGAGATCTCTAAACCGGACACACTCCTCCCCCCGGCTGTGCCTTGAGATCCTGTCCATGAAAATCACGAACATGGTCGATGACCAGGGACAGCCCTGGCGGAGGCCAACACGCACTGGGAACGTGTTTGACTTTGTGCCGAATATACGGACACAGGTTTCAATTTGCTTATACAAGGCTCTGGTACCCCATATTCCTGCAGTTACTCCCACAGGACTCCCGGGAGGACATGGTCGTAAGATCACAAAACACATGTAGACTGAATGGGCAAATTCCCATGACCCCTTCAAAAGCCCTGCGAGGGTAAAGAGCTGATCCACGGTTCCACTGCCAGGACGGAAGCCGCATTGCTCCTCCTGTATCTGAGGTTCGACAGTTGGTCCTTTCCGGCACCCTGGAATAGACTTTACCGGGGAGGCTGAGCAATGTGATACCCCGATAACTGGAGCACACCCTCCGGTCCCGCTTCTTAAAAATGGGAACAGCCCAACAATGTCCAGAGCCTTCAGCATCTCAGGGCAAATCTCATCTACTCTGCTACCGAGGGGCTTTTTGACTATCTCAGCAACCTCTGCCAGGGATATGGACGAGTCTTCTCCTGAGTCTTCAAACTCGGCCTCCTCCACAGAGGACGTAATGGACGAGTTCAGGAGTTCCTCAAAGTGCTCTGCAGTTCTCCTCCCCTGCTGAGCACAGCCTGAGCCCCTTCCCTTACAAAGGTAAAAATAATGAATAAAGGCGACTGTTGGCTCTGTGCGGGAAGTTAACAGCTGGACTCTAGTGTGTGACAACGTTAGCTGTCCACTGAATATGACGTGTAACCCCGGCCGTTTCCAACATGTGAGGTAATTGTATGCATTGCTCCGGGGTTGTGACCCAGGTCATTTCTGAATTGTCCTGACCAGGTTTGAACCCAGGTTGACTGGCTTGGTATGAATTTACAAAAGGGTTGAACGCGGGTCAGATAAGCCTGGTCCGACCCTGGTGTAAAAGTAAAACAGTATCTAAGCAGAAATCATTGTCAGTTAATAAAGTTTGTTAATTACATTGCCATTGTTTAAATTTAGCTTATCCAAGTTACAATGTGACTTTAAACACAAACACTGAATTTATAGAGCCATTGACCTCATCTGCTAACAAGTGATGTTGCACCTTGACTGAACACATCATAAAGTATGAAAGGGCAACGGATACTAATTAATGGCAACAATAAAGTATTGCTGAAGCCCGACATTAACGCCCTAATGATGTATGAATGTTGTTAATTAGCTTGTATCAGACAGCAAGATCAGAGGTGTTTGTGTGTGTGTGTGTGTGTATGCACGCGTGTGCATGTGAGTGTGCGTGCGTGTGCATGAGCGTGAGCGTTGGTGTGTATTCATGTGTGTGTGTGTGTGTGTGTGTGTGTGTGTGTGTGTACTTGTGGCTATTTTCATGTGTACGTGCACATATCTGTGCGTGTGTGTGTGCGTGCGTGTATTTGTGTGCTGGTTGCGGTGTGTTTCTTTGCACAGCTTTAGCAGCTTAGGAAAGCCTGGCTGCACATGATCACTGATCATCTCAACTGAACCGGAGTATGAACCAAGTGTCTCTGTCAAAGAGCAGGTCCATTTGAAATCATCTGCAATATTAACTTAACTTATTAACTGGACTTTCCCCAAATATCAAAGTGACCCAGGATGCTATTCACTTTTTACAAGCCTGCTGAATTGTGTCATGACTATGTCACAGTGTTTCTCTGTGTAGTCTGACGTGCAGAAGTCAACATATGGCTGAAAATACACTTCCAACAACACGAGCAATAGAAAGTGCTGTCAATCAACGTTAAGGTAACTGGTATGCTGTTGGTGGCACACATATGAGCAGGAAAGTTGTGGAATCATGTGACTTGGGCAGAGGCGGTGCAGCTCTGCTGAACATAAAGCATGGCTGTCAGGTTTCCAGACATGACATCATGTGTTACAGGGACAACAAATCCAGTATGTTAGCAGCAAGCATACTGGACTGTATCACTAAGATAGCAAGATCCTACGGCGTGTATGATTTTCTTAATGAAGTTCAGAGGTGTTTATCTAACTGTGTTCATTTTGGAGAGTGTGGGTGTTGTGCCATTATGTTGCATTGTATTGTATTTGTATCATAGACATTTTTTTTTAGATTTTGTTCAGCCCATACTGACAAAATACTTAATATTAGTGTCTACAACACATATGATTATATACTATAGTAATACAATTCAATACTTCCACAAAGTACAGTAGAAACTCCAAAATGAACACCGAGTTGAATCAACTTTGACACAATCTCAACAAAAGATGAGAATGTTAAGCCTTCTAAAGTGTGCCCAATTATAAATTATTATAAATCATTGTAAACAGCAGCACACAGTATCGCAGTGGTATGAACAAAGTATGTCATCAACTGCCAGATGTCCTCATTTGAGATAAATGATGTGATTTGGACATATTTATGACAAAACAACCGCAAATAAGAAAGTAAATTAATATGAGGGATATAGGAAGTCATGAAAAGCAACAACAAAACATATGTCCTGGTGTTTGTGAGGACCTGGACAGCTGTTTCGTTCAGTGTGGAAAAAAGACATGTTGGATAATCTGTACATGTAAGTTTAGTTAGTTACCTATTTGTATAGTTGCTGTACCTTTTTTGTTCTGATGAAATTTGACAGCTGGCATGGTATAACTATGTATTCATGTATTCATAATCCATCACACTATTGATTAGATGAGATAAAAATGTTTCTAAACTGTTCTAACTAAAAAGCTGAGCTTTGAGTCTTTTAGATACAAAACGTCCTACATCAGTATGACATTGGGCCTCATGCAGGAAGCAATATACAAAAAAATGTCCTCTTATTTTTGTTCATATCCATGATTTGTTCTTATTTTATTAGTACCCATCGATTTCTGGGATTCACCAATGTTTTCTTGTTTTTGCTCTTAATTGTATGAGAATGATAAAAAAAGAAAGAAAAGAAAAACATCTCGTTTTTCACAGTCCACAAAGTGTTTGTCCAAATCAACGAAATATTTCAGGAAGATAATAAAAGCATGAATGTCATATAATCAAATTTAGATTATTATATATTATTCTATCTATATACTAGATTATTATATGTTTTAGTTGGGTTTTTGATTTTCCTGTAATGCCAATATACTGACACTCTGGAAAATCACATTACCACAGTATGTCGATTTCACGACTACTGAAGTTCTTACAGTCTTTTTTGGTGGCATCTCTCAAGTTCTTGGGCATGTGTGTGCCAGAGTATTTGCACACGGCACAACACTTGTCCTGATAAGCCATGGTAACACATGTGTGAATGCAGGCGAGGGACCATCACTTGTCATGGCAATATTTCGTATTGTTTGTATATTTCATAGCGAATGGTTTATTCTCCCCTTTACTTTGGCAGAATGAAAGTGAACGAGAGGTGAATATTCAGCAGTGTTGATTTCGAGTGAGCCTTCCTTAAGGGCCGTTACGTATGCTAATAAACAATTATGATCAAGTGGGATTCATCATTCAGCACACTTGAGTACGAGCAGATTTGGATAGTTAATAATGTTTGGTGCATCTGGAGTTGACTTTCCTCTGGTTGTCTCTTTACATTTAAGGTAATGTTAAGAGAATGTTGCTACATGTATATATATACTTTATTTATACTCGAAAATCAATTGAGGGGATGACCTTCATTTACACTGATGTCGAGTCAATTACAGAGGAAAAAAACAGCAAGAGAACAACATATAATTCACAAAAAATCAGGCAAATAATTAAATAAGTTAAGACCAATATAAATGCTAATTTAAAACAATAAAACAAGGCAAATAGATGAATTAAGATTAATGCTAATTTAGGAACAATAAAATAAGGCACAATCATGTAAAACAGGTACAAGTCGGGTTTGGAAGGTTACAGATC
>JAOVVB010038292.1:0-15254 GCA_028570985.1 Heterobranchus longifilis
GCACACAAGTCACTTTAATAAGACACGTTCACGCACATTTGCACACCACCCAGTCATTTTAATTTTTCTTTATTTACACTACATTTTTATGATTTATATATTTTTCTATATTGTACAGAATATTTTTATTTTTATCCTAGCTAAATTTTTATTAATATTAATTTCTTATTGATAAGCTTTTATTTTTAAGGTCATGGGCGGTCGTACAAGCATTTCACTGCATATCGTACTGTGTATGACTGTGTATGTGACAAATAAATTTTGAATTTTTGATTTGCTACAAAAGGAATTATATTAAAGTTTAGACCAACAGCACATCTCTACATGATGTGATTCTTTTACTCATCAGTATTATGTGGTTTATGTGGACAAATGTACAAGCCCACATTATGTGTGTACTAAAGAAATGTTCAAAACACATTTACTGCTTTATTTAATGTGATTATTATATGCAGTAGATTATCTGCAAAATGAAACTAATAATTGAACTGAAGTGTAAAGCTCACTGTACTGTGTATCTGCTTTTCTACATTTTTTCTATATTTAATAAATACTGTGCTGTACAAATTATTTTGTATGATTGTTTTTAAAAAAAAAGTCCAGTCATTTAAATATTTACTGTAAAAGCACTACATTAAAATAGTTGTATTATTATTATTATTATTATTATTATTATTATTATTATTATTATTATTCAGACATGCAAAACCATGACCATGAAACCAGGTTTTCTATTAGCTGAAGATGACTAGTTCTTCCCAACTCTAAATAAAAAAATATATAATAATAATATTTTTTAACAATTGAAATATAATAGCTGAGGAGATGGTCACAGAAAGTATTGGTTACATTAAAATTAGGACGTGAAAATTAAAAGTAAACAGACAAAAAGAACAATATACACAGTCATTATAATGAGACTTTTTCTGATTTGATGAAATCTGAAACAAAATCTAAAATTAGACAATATTTATATTTATAAGTAATAGCACACACACACACACACACACACACACACACTCACCTGATACAGAGAGTGTAACAGGATCACTGATCTGTGTGTACTGATAGTCACTTCTCCATCCTCTGCAGGTGTATTTACCCCCGTCTGAGACTGTAAACTCCTGTGTTGTGAGGGATGAGTAGACACTTACACCGTCTCTATACCAGCTGTATGTCCACTCAGTGTCTCTTCCGTCCTGTATGTTACAACTAAAATTCAGTCTCTCTCCCCAGACCGCCTGTGTATAAGGCTTTATAGACGCCACTGGTTTAGGACTCTCTGTACACACACACAACACACACACACACACACACACACACACACACACACACAAAAGAGCAAAATGAGGAGACGTAGATTTAAGGTCATTTCAAATGTCACAAAAATAAAATACAGCCCTCACTATATAAAAGAACGTATCCAGTATTTCAAACTATCTCATATAAATAAATATAAATGTAAATGTAATACACCACAGGACCCAAGTGTTGATGACTGAGGGCCAGTTTCAGGTGCCAGCATGACTGAGGGTCTGAGGGTCTGAGGGACTGAGGGACTGAGGGTCTGAGGGTCTGAGGGTCTGAGGGTCTGAGGGTCTGGTGTTAGGGGCAGCAGTCTGATGCAGACCCTGAGGAGGGTGTTAACTGTAAGCTACTGAAAGTGAAAGTATTGAAATGGACTACGGATGATTAAAACATGATGCATGTATTTCATGTCACATTCAGGGCCCATGGGAAACTACAGCACAGGTGGACACACACGTGCAGAATGCTTCAGAAAGATCTCCGTTAACAACAGTTAACACCAGCAGCGCTGCAGTGGGACGCAGCGATGTATGTGGCAAACACACAACACTGTGGGGAATTACAGAAAGGCAGCTGGGTCTCGGTCTTCCATAAACAAACCAGACCACATCTCTACCTCCTTCTGAAAGCTCGTGGGAGCGATCGAGGCTGCGGAGACCTGGTTTAGGTGAAAGTGATCTCTGTTCTGGGCTTTTAAATTCTCTTTCTTTATCCTTCTCACTCAAGTTTACCGCTTTTTTCATTTTTCCTTGAGGTTTTTAGGCTGTCTTTACCTCTTCACGTCGGTTCATGTTTTCTTCAAAATCCCGGACTCCCATGATGCCTTTCAGGCAGAGCGCCCGGCAGCCCACAAAACCAATCTGACAATCGAAGAAAGGCTCCCCCATCATCAGCACCTGGAAGAAAAACCAGAGACTTTAACCCCTTTTTATTCTGCACATTTATTCACCTACACATAAAGAACCACGTGGGAACTGGATCAACTCTGGAGCCCTTTTATAATAAGGAAAATAAGGACTACAGGTAAAAGAAAATACATAAAAAACATTCATTAAAATGAAATACACACACAAGTTGAAACAGAAGGGGACTCTCTGAAAAGAGAACACCCAGGATGTAAAACGTCTTAAATCAGTCAACAGAAGCCCAGTAAAACCACAACACTGCAATAATTCACAGAAATGAATTGACTGAGTTACCTTTTTACATTGCAATAAAACACAACATCTGAAATTCATGACGGATCGAGAAATAATTTACTGTAGAATTATCACAAACAAGGTTCTCCACCATGACCAGTTTGTGGCGAGTCTGGTTTGTGGTGCTGCATGTCGAGGCTGCGATGCAGAGAGCAGGGGTCAGACACCAGTGAGTGTGTGTGTGTGTGTCTGTGTGTGTGTGTGCGCGCGCGCGCGTGTGCATGCGTGTGCGTGTGCATATCAGGAAGTGTTTGAGGAAAGTGACAGGTTGATACCGCCATGTAAAGAACCCTTTGGGCCTTTGCTGCTTATCAGTCCCACACACATTCTTTCTTTCTTTCTGTCTTGCATGCTATCCACCTTGGCGCACACAAAAAAAAACACACACATACACACACTCTCAGCTGAATTATATGTCACGCTGATCTGTTGAGTTCATTTGTAACCTGCTCAGATCTGCTCTGTTCTCCCAAGTCTCACGACAGAAGCCATATTATTTTTAGGCCATCACTTCACACTAGCATCACAGGACTCCCCCTCCATTACTTCTGTCTTTCCACATCCACTTTCCCCTTCCTCTCTATCCTCTCGTGTCTTCATGTGTCAGAATCAGAGGAATCAGACGAGAGAAGGGTTATGGCTGCATGCCTGGCGTACCACATAAACTGGTTGGTGCCGTGTATTAGAGTGAATATGGAAAATGTTTCAGGAATTGTATATTTGTTTTTAGGACACGAGGCTTGTGGGACACCTCTTCGCTTTCTGGTTCTGTTTACATGATGCGGCATGACCTTAATAGAGTAAAGTTGCGTACATAGACTTATATGAACGTATTAAATTTGGTGTTGTTCGAAAACAAAAAACATATTTTTCCAGTTCACCTTTGCTGTCCCCCACCCACAAATGGAGATGTATATACTCACTACTAGCCCTTATTTCTGTCTTTGACAAGCATAGTATGGAGACTTGTTACCTTGCCACGCTCAATAGCTTTTATTGTTTTCTCAGCAACTTTATAATTTAAAGTGTAGGGCTTTGTGTTTACAGATGCAGACTATAGCTTTGCTTCACACCCTTTGCAGGTCAGGCTGGTCTCATTCCCTGTTCGTAGCAACGACTACAAAACGTAATGTGCTGTCATTTGTACATAATGCACAAAATTGAGACATGAGGCCCAGGTTTAAAAGACTCAAAGACGCACTCTGGGTGGGTGGCTCGATCACACAGGACTTTCATCCAGGAGACCGGAGTTCAAGTCTGTGTGTATCATGCGACCGTCACATGTATTTAAAACTGAACACATAATTAGGGATTTTAATGCCAATCCCCTTTTTTTTTTACTCACCATGCCAAGTTTAAACCTACCGAATTAGTCCCGTTTCACAACGTTAATCGTGCCGTTGATGTCGTGTGATTATAATATATAATGTATTTACGGAACACGAAACATGTATTATATCTACGAGCTGTTGTGCGGCTGGATCACTGAGTTGGTGGTTCAATCTCCAGCTCACATGTCCAAGTGTCCTTGGGCACTAAACCCCAAATTGATGCAGGTGGTCAGCGACTTGCATGGTAGCCATCGGTGTGTGATTTGGATAAAAGTGCCAAAACAATGCAGTGCCATTTGCTTTGACAGCTGTGGAAACAATGTGGCCAAATTGTAACCATAAAACAGCAACAAATCTGGTATTAGCCTCTATCCATCAATCAAAAACACTTGTGTATTCTGAAAATATTTAATAATATTATTGGGCAGCATTGCTTCTTCCAGACTTTTTTTTTTATTGGGAATTAAATAAATTAACCAGATTTCTTGACTCTTAACTTAAAACAGACATTAAATGCACAATTCAGAAGTGATACATCATGTCCCAGTTATGCTGTTTAGTTTGGATTACTTAAGTGTCAAATCTAGAAATCTCTGTGCATGTAAACCTAACCACTGTCACCAGCAATGTCGATCTTATTTGTAGAGTAGCTAATACCTGGGTCTCCTTGGCAACAATGTGTCGCTAAGGTCAGCTATGATAACTAGCACTGAGGTAAGCAAACAATGGCTAAATATCAACTCCAATACTTACGTGCGTAATTTCTTACAAAGTTGTCCTGGAGATGATAGAAAAGTAGAGGGGAGCATCATTACAGTTTGGGAGAGACAGCGTGATTCATGTTGGACAAGGAAACCATTACAGCTGTTCATTTCCTCATCTGTGTCTACTGGCACTGCGCTCTGTACTGTCAGTGGCAACACTGTTGACACATGATGCATCACACTCGAAATAAATCATTGGGCTTAATATTCACGCTTGTCAAACAAGTTATCGTCATATTTTTATTTTATAAACGACGTGGCTGTCCTTCTAATTGTCTCCAAATTATGCAGATTTTAGTAATTATAATTAGTATAACTATAATAATTAAATATTAAATAATAACATCGTTTTTAATTATGACATAATTTGCCAAGTTAAGTTTATTTGTGTCAATTAGGCACACCTAACTGAGCAGATTCATCACAGTTACATAAACACATGGGTGGGGACTTTATGCTAATGTCAAAAGAGAGGCAATGCTTACCTCTGTTAACCAACTGCCTGGGGAAAACCATGGTTATTCTTTGTCTGACAAATAGAATTTTTTTTTGTTGTCTTGGCTTTTTTTATAGGTGTTCCCTTTTTCTGAATTAGTATCACTCCACCGTTGGTCAGGGATTGTCTCAGCAGTCTACTGCACGGTCTGTTGGAAAATCTCACTAAACAGTGAGCAGCTACACAGCCAAAGTCCTGACATCACTTTGATGAATCGAAACAATTTCTTCCTTTTGTCTTTATGAAAAAAATTAAGCGTGATTGTGGGGTTTACTTTCAGAATGGGCCTTTGGGGGGTGACTATAAACAACATAAAGCATCTGTGGATGAGAGGGGAGACTGCTAGAAGTCAAAGACGTCGTATTTGAGTTTATGTTCTGCTTCTTCCAACAGTTGTTTAAATTCTTTATTATCATTTTGGTGCCGGTGATTTTCTTTTGGCTCTGGCTAAAACCTCTGTGGGGGGCACCAACAAATCCTCTATGCAGGAAAAACCCTGCTTTCCATATTCTAAGACAAATCATCATCCACTGCAATACTTGGTAATAGAAATGGAAACCTTTGCGATTAGTGAGAAGATTATTTTATGAGCACAGAAAAAAAACTACAGCTCCCATGAAAAAATAAGCGTGGCAGCGCATACTTAAGTCATCATCACTTGGTTTCATCCATTCACCAACGCAAGTCATTTTTTCCCACTTTTTTTTAGCTGTAATCTCTACTGTCTAAAAAACATTTTCAGCATTTCCTCCCTCTGTTCTGTTGTTATTATGTCTGAACTAAACACAACCCCTTGACTCGCCCCCGATTGTGTAGGGCTTGTAGGAAATGGTGTTCATTAAAGACCGCTAAAAGACATAAATATTAAATAACCAACAATATTGGATAGTTTTTCCAAAAAGGACCTTCCTTATCGAGACATATGGAGCAAGCCACGCAACATATTGTTATAAACCCGTAAGTTCGGATTTCACTTCCGCTCTCTATAAACATACAGACGTGGTTAAGCATGTTTTGCATGCCATTCAACCCTCGATGTGTCACCTTCCTATAATCGTCGTCCTAGTAGTGATGTGCCAGCATTCAGAATAGCCTATCTCACCGTTTGACGGAATGTAGCATCTGCTCTGGCATCTGTTGTTAGCACCGCTAACCGGAGAGCACAGTGACTAATCTCAGCATCGTCTGGATATTCAGCCACAAATAACCAGATTAATGCTAACAGCGGTGTCGATCAGAACAGACAGCTTCACCTGATACCTCGCTTCAGCACCAGTGTTAAATATGTTATGTAACTATGCGAGAGTGAGAGCGGTTAAGGGTGCTGTGGAAGAATTTCAACAAGCCTCACGTGGTTGACTCATGACTGGATTCACGTGCAGCTTGAGAAACACCTTCTGCCAGCAGTTAACAAGAATACTCCAAAAAAAAAAAAATTGAGGCTGTCATATACCGATGTCAAAACCCTTTTACACATTTGTCTCTCTGTAATTACAGCAGTCTGTTCCCATGCTCCGGTCCTGTTTCTCGCCTCTTGTGCGTGTATGTGTGAGAATCTGTATCCGGGTTTATTCTCTGTAATCTTTTAATGACATGCACTAACGACGCGTTGAGGATCAGAAAGAGCCCAGGCCATGAAACAAACGCATGCGCATGCACGCACACACACACACACACACACACACACACAGAATGACTGAGGCTCAGTGGAAGGCTGCAGCCCCTGAGAGGATCCACTGGGAGATTAGCCAAATCAGAAAAGCGTTTTAGAGAAAGGCGGCTTTAATGCAACACAACACAGATAGTGTGTGTGTGTGCGTGCGTGCGTGCGTGCGTGTCATTTTGTTTGCAACTTTGTCAGTCTGAGCCCTCTTGTTTCATCTCCGAGGTCCATCCTCCACATCCGCCTTGCACTCAGCATCAACATCTATCACTGGCAGCTGTTCTGATTAAATTTTTCCACATCGTACTGTACTTTGAATGGTTCTATATTTAAACCTACATCAGCGTCATCTTACTGTGATACTTAATGGCAGCATGTGTCCCTCCTGGGTTGTCGCTGAGTAGAATTTCTCATCCACTTGTCAAACTTGCACAGATAGTATGAACTGAGAAATATGGGCAGGATATATGCCATACACATAACCTGCTTGAAAGTACAGTGCAGGGTGTATTTGACTCAGTACTTAATAGCAGGCACTAGTCATGTTTCTGTAATCATTTGATGTTGATCCATTGTACTGTTGTCAGTGACTGAGAGCTGCGGTACAGTCCTAGCATTTGCATGAGGTATGTTTGGCCCAGTTGAAGTGGATGTGAGGAAATTTGTTCTGACAAGGCACCATATTTATTTGATGTAATGTGACTAAGTTGCAGAAGTTACAATGTTGTCTTATTCTCCTTTTTACAGCTACAACATATGTGGTCTTTTTTCTCAATAGGTATGCATTAGAAACACATGATTTCTGAGGCTGATACATTATCAATGTTTGAAAGTGTAAAAATTCACCAAATAGGCAATATCAGGGTCTGAAATAATGTATTTTTTCCTCACCTGCCACTGTGACAGGTCACTGAACATTTCTACCGGCCACTCCATTTTTTTGTCTGCCACTTCTGAAACAGAGTCAGTGGTACCAGACAGTGGAAATATGTAATATATCATGTAACCTTAATCCCTGACAATTTTTAACATTGCTTTTTAAAAATAATATTTGTTAATATAAGGAAAATCTATCGGCCATGGTGGCAGGTGAGCTGAAATTTGTATCTGCCACAGCCAACATTTCCTGTGTTTGGCAGGTGAGTTTAATTCCTTGGGCAATTTTAATATTATTTTACATAAACAAATAACAAACACTTTTGAAAAGGGTCCCTAAAATTCAGTTGTTAAAGGATTTTGACCATTTTTATGAAATATAATATTAGATTTACCACCTCTGCTCCTCTATGTCGTGGCAGAAACTTTTATTTGATGCCAACACTTTATAAATTACCTCAAAATATCTCATCTGCCTGATGTATACCGCAATATGATATACCTGGCTTAAATCAGCTGATATGGGCTTGAGTATACAAGTGATGTACTGTAGAAAGCATCTAAACTTATACAAAACAAAAAATAACGGTTTGAAAACAGTTAATTTAGACTTTTCTGGAAGAAAAAAAAAAACTGAAACACCTGTTGTATGCCACCTAAATAATAAGGTCAGGTCACCACAGAACAACAAATATGACAGACATGGTGACATACGAAAAGTATTGCACAGCAGTTCGTAATATATATATACAAACATGTCTTCCAGTTTAAATACATGGCCCGGTCCCGTGACGTCATTAACGTTGCGATAAACGTTCTGAAACAGGAATGATTTGGTAGGTTTAGACAACAAAAACAACATCACAAAAGGACTTGATTAGTAAAAAACCACGAGGACTGGCATTAAAATCCCTACTTCCTACTTCCGTTTTAAATACGTGTCTTGGCCGTCTGATACACACGTTATTAACATCACGATTAACATGAAATGGGACTAATTTGGTAGGTTTAGGCTACTAAAATACTTAGTTAGGTTTAGGCAACAAAACAACTTGGTATGGCATTAAAATCCACTTCATACTTCCAGTTTAAATACATGTGATATACACAGACTCGAACTCTCGTCTCCTGGGTGAAATTCCTGTTTGTGATCGAGCCAACCGCCCACCCAGAGCGTGTCTTTGTGTTTTTTAAACCTAGGCCACATGTCTCACAATGACGTGGTATGTGTATGAATCACAGTGCATTATTTTATTTTATTATTATTATTTATTTATAGGGAATGAGACCAGCCTGAACGTTAACTCGTCACTCAACAGTACAATGTGTGTTGGTAATAAACATCACAATCAATGTTTAAAAAAAAAAACTCACCTGTTGATCGAGCTCCACAAAATGCCAAAAATAGAGCCACAACATCCTGCACTAAGTCTTATTTACCAGCACAGTCTGTTTTCTGAGTCTTGGCTGAAATGTGCTGCATACAAATAAACGTGTCCCTCCTCACCTGCTTGGGATTTCTGCGGCGAAAACTCCAGCCAAATGTGCGGGTTTCTCCTGTAATAGTTTATCCCTTGTTGACTACACAGAAGGAAGAACAGTATTTCTGTCTGTTATGAAACAGCTGACAGTCTTCAGAGCTCTTTGTTTGAAAGAGGAAATAAAGATAATAAAATGTAATTTAAAAAATAACAGGAAAGCAATTACCAGTTATTGATGACATTTCTTGGAGCCAACACAATAACAGTTACACTTTCATGATTCTGAGTTTCCCGTGGCTTCAGTGTTTCTTGGAAATTATGTTATCAGTAATGCTTATAGCTCCAAGCATGTACTGTGAAACAACACAGATATTTGCACCCTTTCCTTCGATCGAATCTTCACAAAGATTAATTTGCGGGGCTGAAACAAAATGCAGAGATCTATCTTTTCTTTTGAAAGGTTTTATTCATTTCATATAATACTGACACATGTATACTCAATAGCGGTTAACAGGCGTTTAAAAACACAGATATTAAAACCATTAGAGCGTCAATTTATTTTTAGCCTCGTTGATTCCATGGACCATTTTTTACACGTTTACATGTTTCAATATACCATAACATCTACTTGTTATTAGTCTAACCTCACCCCTGAAAGGATTTTGTCCTTTGTCAAAAAACAAAAGAAAAAAGAAGACTGACAAACCGTCTCCCCATTTTAAAAAAAAATGGCATGTGGTAAGCCACAAACTATTCAAGGTAAAATATTCTTACGGAGGTGAAATCTGGAAAAAAAAAGAAAAGGTTCGGTTTCAGATCTGAGAAACATTTTGACAGCATCAAGTGTGTCATTGGTGGCACAGTTATAAATTGAAATGTGTCGTCCCGACTACATGAGACAGCCATTCTGGATCCACTCCCCCTTTTTTTTTTGTAGTGACGTTTGTAATGCAGGATAGCTGTCTTTATTCCCAGTATGCGTATGGAACACAACTAAGCCATAGAAGAGAGATGAAGAATACAGATTGTTCTAAAGAAAGTTGTTTTTTGTCATCTAATCAAGTGCTGTTTAGGCCATAGTTCACTTTTTAGAAGTTGTTTGTAGTAGCAGTAAAGGATTGTGGGTGATGCAGTCCTCTGCGGTAAAAGGACCAAGGACACTCAGTTGTGTTTAAGGTGATGGAAGACAGTGTTAGAGTCCTGTCTCTTCAGCCTCCACATCTTGGATATCCTCAGAAAAAAAAAAAGAAACAATTACTGGTTCCTCATAGAAGTCCGTCTGAGTGTGTTTCCTCACCACTGATAGGTCCATTGTGCTGTGTAAGTAACTCCACCGCCGTTTCTAGTCTTCTTAAGATGGGCAGGACTATCGGGTCACCTGAAACAGAGAGGAAAGAAAGTGGGTCACTGAAAATAGTCCCCAGAAAAAGTTACGATGTAGGCTGAAACTGTAAAGGTCACAGGAAATTGTACGAAGCCAGTTCTGGGAGAACATGTCAACTGAAGGTCTGAAATACAGCTGCATGCAGGAATGAATATAGAGATGTATAAATATTGGTCTTTTTGCATGTGGATATGAGTATGTGCATATATTAAGGTTGTCAAAAGTATTGATACTTTCATAATTTTTTAATACCACATGTTTAAAATGATATGATATCCACATTCGAAGTAGACTGCACATGTGAAAGCGAGGGAAATCCACTGGGTGTTGGTGTGTATTCAGTACACACACTGTGTGCAGGTTGTTAATAAAAAATATTTTGTCTGCCGAGAACTTTTTTTCTTTTTGCCATGGTATTGAAAGAGGTATCGAGTATTTTTTTTTTTTTAATACTAGTATTTTCATTTATTCTATAAATATATTCTATACATTATTCTTTTTAGTACTAGAATTATTCATCTTTACTCCCATTTTAATCTGTTTGTACCACCGGGTGCATAAAATACAAAAAAAATGACAATAATTGCACATTTTGGACATTTTGTGGATGTACTGATTTATGAATGTATCGCTATAAAAGTATTTAAAAAGTGTGCAGTGTCATGCTGCACGGTCCGCTATTATTTTGGAAATAATGGGTAAGCGATTCTTGTTGGTGGAGCACCAAAAACGTGGCACGGTCTCTGTCTCTCCTGGCAAGAGACTAAACAAGACACAGTTTGAGTTATGGCAGTCGGCCCACAATGCCTCACTCTCAGCGCCTGGCCCTGTGCCATGTCATTTCGTCTGTTTGTCGAGACGGCTGCTCTAATCACATGGTTTCTTTATCTCGCCTATCCATTTTATCTTTCCATTTTCTTTGCCTGTGCACTCACTTTTGGTTTATTTCGAGCCATTAGGAGACATTTTCAACCAGCCAACAACCAAACAGACACAAATTGCTGTCTAACTGCCAGTGCTTGGGCACGCAATAGACCAGACTCCCCAAGCCTATTCTTTTGTTTTCCTGCACACCTTTCTTTCTCATTGTTTTTCCCAGAGGCTTCCCCTCTTAGCCCCAACACATGCTGTGTCCCCTCTGTATTTCCTCTTCGGGGACTCTGTCTTTTGTCCGATCCAGGTGCCAGCTAACACAGTGTGAAGGCCAGCCATCACTGAGAAGAGCTCAGAGGAGCGTTTCCTCCGAGCTGGCAGCAAACTGTTCTACTGTATCTGCTCTCTATGGCTCCGGGCCACCCTCCCTGGGCCCGATCCCATTGCCTTCAGGCATCTACCCCTGTGCCTGATCAAAGAGTCTGCGGGCGTTTGTTGTCACGCCAGTTCACGATACACACGCGCACCGCTGAATCTCTGTGCCTGCGATGCTTTAAGGTGCTTCAAATTCCCTTTAGGTGTTCATCCCCTTGCCTGTTTAAATATGCCTGTAGGTGGCAGTTTCTGTGCCCAATTAGAAAGTGTATTTTGGTAGTTAGATCTCAATTTACAAAGAACACAAGCAGTGTCAAGTGTCATCTCTATGGGCCTTTTAGGCCCATGAGTGCCACTTTTCTATTGCTGATTCCTGTCTACACTAGTGGCTGCACAAGGCAGATGTCCCCGACATTATACACACTCTTTATGACTCACTGAGTGTAGAGTGTAGACACAACAGTAGATCATGGAAAGCCATTATTTAAATTGTTTCATCTTGATTAGTTTTTTGTTATTTACTTACTTTAGTTACTTTGATTGTCTAAAAGTTGCATCAAATAAATTCTCGTTGTATTGATTCTATTAAAGAGAAAGGTGCTTTCAGAATATGTTAGGGCTGGGCGATACATTTTATTTTCAATTAGATTTTGGCTTCCAACGATTATGAAAACAAGATGATCGAGATGAACTATTACGGCGACGCAACCCGTTACACAATGATGCTCTCGTTTTGTCTTGTGTTATAAATCCCGTGCATCTCCTTTCCTTTACAGCGGTGCACTTTCACTCGTTTTCCAGTTACTGACTGGAATATGTTGAATATAGTTTACCAACATGTTGAATATATGTTTAGGAGTTTGTGGCAGTGCACTACAACATATTTGATCTAATTTCTTTTGGATTAATTATTTTTATATATTGAATATATGTTTAGTAGTTTTCAGGAGGTTGTGGAAATGCACTGATAGAGCTGCAATGATTAGTCGACAGTTGATAGACAGCAAAAATAATTGGCAACTATTTTGATGATCGATTAATGGTTAATTTTTCATGCAAAATGGCAGGAAATGCTTTTTTCAGCCTCTCAAATGTGGAGATTTCCTACTTTTCTCTGTTTTATATCATATTAAACTCAATATCTTTGGCTTTTGGACTGACAAAACAAGTCATTTAAAGACTTTAAAGAAGTCACCTTGGACTTTGACGATAATATTTGACATTTTATAGACCAAACTATTAATCGATTATTCGAGAAAATAATCGGCAGATTAATCAATAACAAAAATAATCATTTGTTGCAGTCATATTATTTATTATTTATTTTATTTATTTATCAATTTATTTTTTATTTGTTTTTCAGTTTAATTATATTTAAAGTTCAATAAATGCATGATTTAAAAAAATTTAAAAAAAGTTTTTTGTCATAATCGAGCAGCAGTAAGTTAGCTAAAGAGGTTGATGGTGCCTGCAGACTGCCACATCGGTGTAGTGTTTAAGCTTTTTATATAGGAAGTGAAACAAACATGCGCTGCTGACACCTTGTCATTTGTTTGTTAATGTGTGTACATGGCTGCGTGTGCATCTAAGCAAATGCACACACACTTGCCTCGCAGTGTATGACAGCTCAGTGGCTTGGCAGCCCGGCCGTGTCTGTCTGCTCATCCATATGATATTATTTGGCATTGATCGAGCTGTCTTCCATGCCCTCCTCCTCTCCTCCCTCTGAACCTCCTCCTCTCCTCCTCTCCTCTGTTCCCAGCCAGGGAAGGACTGAGAGTGCCAAACCCTCTTTTGTGTTCTTGCCTGCTCTGTGTACCCAGACACGAGCATAAGCTCCTCGTCAGCTGACCAGTTCCAATATTCTTGTTTTCAAGTGTTTGTTTTATTCTTTTATCTACCTATCACCTCTACCTTCAGCCTTTCCTCTCCACTTCCCACTTATTATTTTTTCTTTCGCATCCATCTCCCCCTGCCTGTTTCTTCTTTTTTTTTTGCTGCTCTCTCTCTCTCTCTCCCTCTCTCGTCCTCGTTCTCGCTCACTCCATCGTCAATTTCAATTTACGAGCGGGTCTTAATGGGACTATAAGAGAACGTTCGATGCTATTGATCTGGATGCCTGCGCATCTTGACCTCAGCGTACCACACCAGAGGAGAAAAAAAATCACTCTTTTCATCATCAGGCAAACACATCAGCTAACACGCTCACACAGTGTATTCACACACACACACACACACACACTCACACACACACTCACACACACACACACACACACACACACTCACACACTCACACTCACACAGATCATTGATCAAAGACCTGAATGCAAGAGACAGCAAATATTTGTGCTCTTTCAAACTACGACAGTCAATGATAAAGCGATGCGTGGCTGATACTGGTTTTTGCTTTGATCTAGTTCAGGAAATTATGAATGCGCTCTTTGGGGTTGATAAAACTAAAATGCATGAGATCAGATATATGAATCAACCTCTGAACGGCACTCACATATTCAGAAATTACATCATCTTCATATCTGATCAACCCTCGTGTGTCTCTTTCTTCAATTATGCCCGTTACACACTCCAAGACCATTCCGTCGTTTTCTATTTCCGTCTCGTTGTCTCTTCATCTTGCTGTGGATTTGGAAAGTTCGGTTACACTTATGAGCAGCCTAACTCGGGCACAGCGCAGCAGAAAAACTACTTCAGGGTGAGAATAAGAGGAGGGGCTGTTGAGAAGCAGAGAGTGTAACTTGAGGGGGCGAGATCCACTTTGCTAGGTGAGAGGTGAGCCGAGGAAAAAGTAGGGGAAGGAATTCTTAATCAGCCAGGTGCATCGGAGACAGTCTCCGAGTGTTTTAAAGAAAGAGAGAGTGGGAAAGAGAGAGGAGCGCACGTGTGTGTCTTAAGCTTTACTTATCCCTCTCTTTTACCTGAGGAGATGCACTCTCTCTCCTCTGACCACGCCTTCAATCAATTATTCAGGCAGAAAACAAAGGTCTGCACCCAGCCATGAATAATGGAAGATGAGAAGGCAGAGAGATGCATGGAGGTTAGAAACAGAAGCATACAGTGACAAGAGGTGAGCCTCGCACAAATTCCCTCCTATGACAGACAGCTAAGAGTGTGCTCAGGTCAAGCCACTGAAGAGAAGCCAACAGGTGCCGGGGCTGACAGATATATAATGTACATCCACACCTACACAGGGTTCCCACGGGTCCTTGAAATCTTTGAAAGGTTTTGAAAATAGACATAGATAGACATAGGCCATTGAAAGTGCTTGAATTTATATATTTTGTGCAATAGAAATAGAAGTTATTTTGATTTTTTTTTTTTTTTTTTACTTAACGTTAGTAAGCAGGCTTCATGCTGCTGTCTGCATACTGTGTCTCCTGCAGCAGCCTGGTCTCCTAAAAATGATGTTCCCATACAATGAAACTGCATTCTCAATTACGTTTCTATGAGAAACGTATTTTCTCCCGGATTCCTTTTTTTTTTTTTTTT
>JAOVVB010038300.1:0-15254 GCA_028570985.1 Heterobranchus longifilis
TTGATTGTGTAAAGCTGCTTTGCGACAATGCCAATTGTTAAAAGCGCTATACAAATAAAATTGAATTGAATTGAATTGAATCTTGACTGGTCACATAACACAACGGCACTCTACAATAAAGGACAGAGCAGGTTGTATTTTCTGAGAAGATTCAGGTCGGCTTTTAAAGTCTGCAACACCATTCTTCGGTTTTGTTTTATGAAACCATTGTGTCGAATGTCATTTTTTTGCTGTGGTCTGTTGGGGCTGTAACATGAAAGTGTCAGTCAGGAATAGACTGGACAAAGTAATTAAAAGGGCCTGATCGGTGCTAGGAATGGAGCTTGACACTGTGGATGTCGTAGTGAGTAGGAGGATTCTGTCCAAAAGAGAATCCATCTTGAACAATCCCTTTCAGCCGCTATTCAGTGTTCTCTCTGAACAGAGAAGCAAATTCAGTCAGAGACTGATTACTATCAAGTGTTCTACAGAGCGCCACAAGAGATTTTTTCTCCCAATGGCCATAAAATTATACAACTCTTCTCTGTAACGTGTACACTATAGAGAGAGTCACTGCCAGTAACAATAATACAATATTATTACATAACTAGACAATGTGTGCAATATTTACCAATGCTCTTGGCCAAACCACTTTTCAAGCGCAATTTATGATTTACCCGTATAACATGTGCAATATCTGTATATTGAATTATGCTTAGTGTGCAACTAGGGATTTACGGTTTTTACTGTTTTAACTGTTTTATCATACTTTTTTCCCTCTCTCCTCCTTGTCTAATTTATTACTCATTTCCGTTCCTCCTGGAAAACAACTGTAAGCAACTGAACCAAGAATAAGCAATTCCCCTCTGGAATTTATAGTTATTTGAGCCTTAAATCTTGAATTAGGCAGGTGGTCAGAATGTTATGGCTAATTAGTGTATAGTGTGTGTGTGGTTTGGAACATTATTTTATATATATAGTGTACATATACAGTATATAGTGTGAGTGGTTTGAAACATGTCCATTGTTGAGCAAGTGGAGCAAACAGTTAGCTAAATCTAGCTAGCCTCCTATTAAACATGCTAGCTAGGGTATAAAGTCTAAGCTAAACCTGGGCGTTAAAAGGAGAGTAAGCGATTCTAATACAATAGAATCTATTTATTTATTTATTTGTCAAATTGAAATGTGACCTATCTAATCACGGTGCATTTGCTGTCTGTCCTGTTTGTAGAGATGGTTTGCAAGCTAGCTCTGGGAAGCTGTGTAGCCCCGTGTTCCAGTTGCCTGCTGAAGCAATAATAGTGACAGTTAGTGATGGGAAGTTTGAATCATTTTAGTGACTCGGTTCTTTGAATCTCGTTCATCAAAATGTCATTGCTGACCCACACTCTAGCCAACGTTGGTTAAATTGGTGTGCTGTGTTGTTGTTTTTTCTATACCTGCTTACCAGTTTTTATTTTTAAAAATGTAAACAACTAACTTTTGCCTTTTTTTATTCTAGTGTGCTTTTTATTGGTGTGCTTGCACATTGTTAATGTTAATATTGGTCAGCTAGCCAAGATGTTAGCATCTACTGCCTTGGCAATGTACACCGCTAAACAGTTTAGCTAGCTTGACTATTAGGTAATAGCACTAGCAAGAGAAAAAACAGCTATAGTCTAACGACATTAGACCGTAGATTTTTGTTGATAATAACAGAAAGATTACATGATGCTTTATCAGACAGATAAAAGAGTGACCTAAAAGAGTTAATAACTTCTGCCCTGCTGATTATTTTCATACGCAGTATGTCATGGTGGACTTTGTAACCTAATCAAAAGATAAACAATTATGTGGAAATAAATGCAGAAGATTATAAGGATATTAATTTGCAGAAGATTGGTTTGTTATAACGTGATTACCTCAGATGCTATACAAGTATGATTCCTCCTGTAGTAGGTGATGTTTGCTGGTGTTAGGGTCAATGAGTCGATGCTATGAAATACACCCTGATTTACGCTTCATTAAATCATACGCAGTTAATGTTAACTAATACTGACATTTCAAAATTTCCAATCAATAGCTAACTAACTGTTACAGCGTTGAATCCCAAATAGTGATAAATGGAAAGCTAGTACGCTATGTAGGGTGTACAATCCCTTGTTCCAAGTAGTGCCCTTGGCTAGGGGTTTGCCTTTTTTAGAAGCTAGTTAGTTTTTTAGCTTGCGTTAGACGTGAACAAAACATGGATGGTTCAGAGGCGATTAAGAACGACTGAAAATCAGTTTCTAAGGAGATGTGGAGTGTGTTGTTTAAGATGACGTAACGTTATCCTGAAAGTGCTTCCATATCTGGTTTGGTACGTGGGTTTTGGCACCGGCATCCGGTCCAAGCGACGTCCCTTTTGCTGCACCAGTCTGTGCGGGACCATGGTGCACTGACATTGTGGCGTCAGGTGCAAAAGGTCTATTTAACAACACAGTAACGCAGGTTCATTCCAACTTGAACTTTTAATATCAACTGCACAACTATTTAGTCAAATCATAGTGAAAACAGCGAAACACTTTTTTAACTCGTGTAAAATATTAAAAAATACACACAAGGTTTATGTTCATATTCAGCGTGATGGAGTGACAGAAGTACGGAAACATACTTATAAACTTATAAACCTGCTTTACGCAAATTTCTGTTCCCAAAAATCGCTGTGTTGTGTCATGACAGGAAGTAGACTCTGTATAAAGAATGTTCCAGTAAAGCAAGGTGCAAATATAGAGCAAATTGACAGAAAACTGAATTCAAATTTTCCGACCCATAAACAAATACAATAATATATAGTAAACCCCAGTAAAATAAAAGTGCTATGTTACAAAGATGGACTCCAAATCCCAAGAACTACGGTAAAATTCTCGGACTAAACACGTACATTGAATCGCTTAAACTTTCATGTTCCTTTACGGAAGCACTACACGTGGTCCGTCACATGACCCCTGATCACCTCTGATCACCTCTGTTCCTACGGCAGGGCAGAGTTGACTGACTGGTGCAGAAGCAGTGCCTGATGGGTAATGTAGTCTTTACATGTTGGGTATGAATTTCTATCATTGTCCATATCACTTTTGCCATTTTGTGAACAATACTGGGTGTAGATGGGCAGTTAGTATAGCCACAGTGCATGCTGGGAGATGTAGTTTCCTTTTGGCAAGTTATACTCACTAGCATAACACTTTTTCTAATGTAAACATTGACATGCTTTTTTTTTAATGAGAAATGGCAGCATTAAAGCAGTGCATTCTGGGGAAACCGGTGAAGTGAGTGAGAACAATAACTTTTTTTTCCTACAACACTGCTGTTGGTATAGAAGCAGTGTACTCTGGGATATGGAGTTCTTAAACTCTTTTTTGTAACAATAAACTGTCCTGTCCAACAGTGTTAATGTGCAGTGCATGCTGGGAGATGAAGTAATTGTACACCGGTAACTAAATTAGTATTATTTTATCTGTTTTTGTTTCCTCCCTTCATCTGTCCATCATCTGTTTCATCTTTTAGGACATTCACGGCACAGAAATGTCAAAAATCCGTTCATCCCCCGTTTCAGTTCTGTTTTTAACACAACACAAATCTTCAAATCCTTTTCATACATATAGCCTTCTAGCTTTCTTTCATTCTTCCACATACGTGTCTTTGATTTTCTATTTCCTTTTTTTTAATGTCTAAACTACTATCATTCAGTCTTTCTGCCCTTCATTCCTACATTTTCCGTTTGATGTTCCCCTATCTCTATCGTTCCTCCATGTTTCTTTATCATCTCACCATTGTGTTCTTATCCAATTAAAAAATTTTCTTTCCTTCTTTTGTTCCTTCTATAATTTTCTCTTAATTTCTTTCTTCTGTCTGTTCATTTTCTTAATTCACTCCCTCAACCCTTTCCCTTTATTTTATTCATTTCCACTTGGAGTGAGAGTGTCTGAAGAGTGTTTTACAGAGAGTGTGTGCTAAAAACAGAGCTGAAACAGGGGCTAAAATGTTTATGGGACTTGGCACGGAAGCAATGCATGCTGGGATTTGCTGTTCTTAAACACAATCCCATAATGCACCGCAGAACTCGTTCGGCAGTTTGCACTGAGAGGAGCGTCACTTGTCGTTCTCCGTCCTCGGCCGCTCCTTCCTCCCTCCGCCCATCAGCCTTCCGCCGGCGATGCAGACGAACGCCACGCCGTGGATCAGGAAGTAGATGGAGCTCCAGTAGTGCAGCGTGTCGCTGGCCTTGAGCAGGACGAAGCCCATGCACATGTAGTCGTACGCGCGCATCTTCAGGAACCAGTGCACCCAGTCGAACACCTGCTGCCCCCTAGAGCCGAGACGTGTGCGGACGCACGACTCCATCGCCAGCTCTGCCGCGATACACACGGGGATGGTGAGAAACGACAGGTAGTAACCCGCGTGCAGCCCGTGCCAGTACGCGCTCACCAACATGGTCCATCCCGCTCTGGAGCAGGGGAGGGAGAGAGTAAGAGAGAGAGAGAGAGAGAGAGAGAAAGAGAGAGAGACAGAGAGAGAGAGAGAAGGGGGCGAGAGATACAGAAATACAGTAAAATATAGTAAGGGTGGACAGATGGAGAGAGACAGACACAAAGGAGGAGTGAGACGGAAACGGAAAAAGGAAAGAATAAAAAAAAGACAGAGAGAGAGAGAGGTGTAAGAGAGAAAGGGGCAGGGGAGGAAGAAAGGAAGGGGGAAGAGAGAGAGAGAACTCTAACATTAAACTTTTTTTACTAAAATGTAAATGTTCATGTGCATGTGTGTGTGAGTGAGAGAGATACCTCAGGGCGTAGGCTCTGAACGGTGCGCTGCTATAGATGTACAGGTGTGTGTGTGTGTGTGATACCTTAGGGCGTAGGCTCTGAACGGTGCGCTGCTGTAGATGTACAGGTGTGTGTGTGTGTGTGTGTGTGCGCGTGTGTGTGTGTGTGTGATACCTCAAGGCGTAGGCTCTGAACGGTGCGCTGCTGTAGATGTACTGGTGAAGCCACCACTGCACCGTCATGTTCCAGTAGCGCATGCCGTGTCGCACTTTCACACAGAAGTCGGTATTGTAGCAGTCGATGTTCTGGATGGTTCTGAAGTCGTACTCGACCAGAGCACCGGGTTCGGGGCTAAATGCAAAAACACACACACACACACACACACACACACACACACACAGTCCATCAATGTTTATGTTACTCTGATATGCAGTAATAGTAATATGGAACCAGAGCAGTGCATGCTAGGAAATGTAGCCAAACGATAAAAGCGTGTATACGACTCATTGTACCACACAGACCTATATTGTACTGTAGGTCCGCCTCCTGGTTTAGACTCCGCCCCCTTTGGGTAACACCCGAGTCCCGCGGTGATGCAGCCGGCCTCGGCTCCGCACCACGCCGAGTAGAACCGCATGCGGAACACGAAAAACACCGCCACCATGTAGAAAAACCTACACACATACGCACTGTACATCAGTTCACATCACAAACAGCGTGTGTTCAAGTCGAACATGGAACATAACATAACATGGAAGAAGAAGAAGACGGCGACGAACGCACCTGAAGAAGAAGTTGTGCTCGAGGAAGTCGTCGGTGCGAACATAAGACAACGGGAACAGGAAGTTAACGCTTATGAAGAAAGCGGCGTAAACGGGAACCATCTTTAACCTGTTCAGGCACGGCGCTTTACACGGGAGCGAGAGCGGCTCGGTCTGTTCGAGCCAGTCCACATACGTCTGAAAACGGAAGAACGGCCCTGAGAGAGGAAGAGACAGAGAGAGGAGGAGAGATGGAACACCATGGACATCGTTTTGAATGAAAGGTGCAATAGGATGGATTTTATCTAGAATATGGTAAATGGGTGGAGCCAAGTGTATAACACTGCACATGCAAAACCAGATTTTTCAAAACGATTCATAAGGATGCTCACAAGTGCACTTCCCCTGTACTAAGCTCTTATGCAGGCCCCGGTTTTAGGATCTTAGCAGGGGGGATACAAAGGGGTGGTCGACATATAAAAAAACGCCTACTGCACCTTTAATGGCCTGATTACATTTCTCGTTTATTCTGACGTTGCGAAGAAACAGAATTACCTGTCATGACTCCGACGTAGCAGTAGCTGTAGGAGATGATGTCATACAGCGAGGGCTCACGAGCCAGACGGCCGATCACGGGCGACTTGGAGAACGAGCTCACTTCTTTTTTCTTTTCAAAGTGATAGCTCTGAACCTCGTACGCCAAACTGACCATCTGTTGCACACGACACATTATACAACTGCATAATCCTTTTATTTTTGTCTTTCGCGGGTTACGATAATAACACGACAGCGGGAGAACCCGGCGCCATGGCTGACCTTCAGTGTGAGGAGAAGCTGGATGGCGTTAGCGAACGGTGACGGAGAAGGAAGTCCAAACCACGTAACCATACGGAAGAATAAAAGATAAAGGAACGTCCATCCGAGAGAAAGGGCCGGGGCTCTCCTGAAAAGAAATAAACAAAATATAAAGTATATAAAGAATAACCGCAATATCAAACGTTATAACTTTAGTAGTTTAGGGATTTACAACTTTTATGCATTTACAATGACTTACATTTAAAAGTCATTTTGAAGAAAAATATTTAAAAAATGAAGCCAGGATGTCTCTAAGGCCCCCTGCTGGCTGGCTGCGGTACAGTTTTTTTAACCCCGCCCATTAAAACGTTTCATCAAATTATTCTTTAGTTCAGTTGACCCCGATACCCCTCACAGCACTGTTCCTTATAATAAACGCACGAACCATCTATCGATTCCTCAAAAATAATTCATGATTGTATTTATTTTCATTTACATTCGCTAATTATTCCGACGTTACCTTGAGTACAATAATTATGCAATGTGTGCTAGTTAGAAAATCATAAATTTCTTTCAATATTCAAAAGATTGTGGTTTGTCATATTTAAATGTGTCGCTTGCACAGAACCGCAAACGCAGAGCAGAACAGGAAACCAGAACAACGTGCAACGCTAATGATGAAATCACTGAAGACGAAACGAAGACGAAATGCACGACCGACGCCCAAACATGCTTTGGATGTTTTTAGCAACAACAGCTCACTGAGTACTGAATAGAAAAGGGTCTGAGTAACAAGTGACTCTCGGATTTCGATGTTAACCTCATTAACCTCAATTATTCTCCTTTAAATGTAAAGTGGGCGGTCCTAGGGCTAGGTTAAAAATCTGCACACACACCTCCAGTTGACTCGTATAATCAGCCACGTTCCCAGCACGGTGCACAGGGAGTGTAAAACATGAATCCCGCATGTGGCAATGGTGATGAGGAGACCCAAACTCAGTGCTGCCCCCTGCTTTACTGGAGGACCTGTTACACAACGCAACACACAAATAATGTTGTCGAAAGGAATTCATTATACTGTTTTAATAATATAGACTGTTATTGTATGTTAGACAAATCTACAGCGTGTACACCAGAACAGTGTCTCTGTATAAGACATGGTTCCACATAGAACCCCTTTTAAAAAGCTAGGAATCTTTATTAGCCGAAAGAAAAATTATATAAAAGATCTGGTTTAATCCGATGACTGGATGGTGACCTGCTGAGTGTCGGGACTTACTGAGGTGGCGGAACAGGAACCCCACAGGTATGGATGCGGTGATGACCCCCAGGTAGACCAGCTCATCTGGAGACATTTCTCTGGTCATGGTGAAAGGAAGAAATAATCAGAAGAGGTCCTACTCAGAACACTGACCAGATGTCAGCTCCGGTGTATCAGAGCCGGAGTGGCTGATAAACACAAACTAGAAATTAATTATGAGTACGAGAGCCAAAATGGCAAACATTCTTCGAACAACTAGAGATAAATGTTAAACGATGGCAGGCCAAAAGACATTCTACTAAGAATGTTACCTAAATATGAATCCTGTAAGAACCAAAACTAGACACGAGTTCTAAAATAGCTGATGTTCTACTAAAAACATCACCAAGATATGAATCGTAAAGAATTAGAGCTGAAATGGTGACGTTCCACTGAACTATACAAGCCAAAATGGCTGATAATCAACTAAGAACTTTTAACTGGACAAAACGTCTGTGAGTCTGAGAGACAAAATGGCAGAAGTTCCACAAGGAACATTAACTAGAAATTAATTCTTACTAATAGCTCTAAACATACAGTAAGTATTTGGGAGTCTTTTAACACAGTGGGCTTCAGAAAGAACACCAACTACATGTGGATTTGAGAGTTTGGGACACAGCCAACATGAACACTGCTCTAGTCGTCCCTACCTCGACACAAACTCCAGCCGAAATGGATCATGTCCTAGCAAGCCCTACCTACACACGCACATTCGGGACAGAGCTCTACAAGGCAAAAATTCATAACTGGATACGAATTCGAGAATCTGTTCAACAAAACGAAATGGCAGACGTTCTAGTAGGATCACAAAGTAGAAATTAATTTGAGCTGTCTAAAGGATAGGCAGAACTTTCAGAGGCTCTAGTGAGTTTTCTATGGTGCTGCGGTTACGCTGAATTTACATGCGATGGAAAACACAGGACGTGTCTGAGATAACTCTCGCATGTTGCCACAGAGATGAGAGATAAGAAGCTCAGATCAGGTTTCTGATCTATGGTTAAAACAAATAGCTCTCTGATAGGCAAATGAGGGGAGAGTCGTGTTTCAGAGATGATGCACTCTGGCATTAATTTATGATTTATGATCTTCTCACTTGTTGGTTTAGAGCTACTGAGAAGGTTTTTCTTTTATGGAAAAGACAGGAACAAGATTTGAACCGGGGAAAAAAAAAATGAGCGTATTTGTCTTTCAGCATCACATTATTGTAATATGATATCATAGTCTTAATGATGCCTACGATACACTCTAAGAAATATTGATAACACTGACTGACTGCACTGTTCATTTAATTTCATGGAAGTCCTTTTCCAGAATATTTAAAATGTAAAAAATATTTTCATATTTCATAAAAAGATTTAGACTTTAGGCTGATAAACATCACGCATCGTACAGTCAGGGTGCTGCATCGATATACAAGGGGCGTTCACGTCAGAACGGCCGTACGTCCATGAACGATGATCCAGGCATCCCGGAGCCCACTGCCGTTGTTCACGCGAATATTCATAGAGCAAAGCAACTGATCCTTGAAACTAACTTTATTCAGAAGAGGTGCGTCTGTCTATGGGAACTGTATACATGACAGAAACTCGGCTGGTAGCTATCGCCCTATGCTTTGTACAGCCCTGACCTCGTTCCAAGCCATCAAAGGAGTTCCTGGAAGGCCAGTGTTTCAGACGTAAAGCAGGCAGTCCACGATCAAAGAAAACGTTCTACCTTGATGGTATTCAAGCACTAGTGAAACACTGGGATAAGTACATTAGAGTAGCTGTGGATCATATAGAGAAATAAAGGGAAGGAAGTTTTTACTTCACTCAGAAGTGAACACCCATTGTCTTTGCTGTTCACATCAGATGACACTGAGCCATCTTCTTTGGAGTGGTCTGCTGGGGCAGCAGCATCTCGATTGCAGGCAGGAAGAGATTTGACAAACGTATTAAGAGGGCCAGCTCTGTCCTGGGAAGTCCCCTTGACCCAGTGCAGGTTGTGGGAGATAGTCAAGCCGAGCGTTAGTGTAGGTTCTTCCTTCCTGCTGCGGTGAGGTTGTACAACCAGCACTGATCTCTGTCTAAAGTCTATTTGTAGTATAGTGTAAAAAACACATTTTATTTTTACACTACAGACAAACATACATCTGTTCCTGCTGTCACTTGGTGCTGACATTGGTGGGTCAATAAAGGTTTAAAACACAAGGAATTTGTTTGTGCAACAGAACAACAGAATCAGAAAGAGCTTTATTGCGTACTTGGCAGTATAGTTTTTTCTGATCTGATCTCATCTTACGATTACAGATTGCAATCATTATTTTTTTTTCTTGTTTCCATGCTCGATGGCATTTTTTCTCCTGCAATATCTCTTAAAACATTAAATATTGCAATACTTTTTTATAAAAGAATAGGTAAAGCTGTATTAAGACATGTTCTGGTATGACGATGGAAAAAAATGTATTGTGTTTTGGTTTAAGGTTGTGTTAACGATCATCACTTCAATTATTAAAGTTAAAATTAAATGTAATAATAAGATATATAATTACAAAAATATATCTTCAATTATTTTTCTATCATCATGTCACATGTGTGTTGGACACATAATACATGTCAACAAATTACTAGTCTACAACTATGCAATTTTATGTACACCTTTATTTTAATTGTTATTGTATAAATACTTACTGTTTTTTAATTTTTTATTGCAACATATTAAAGGGTTCTGTCCACTACTAACAGTTAACAGCTATCAAAAGCATAACAAGATCATAAACCTGCATTTTAAGCTTATAAGAGCATTTTAAATCTAGGCCTTGTATCCTTAAAACCTTTGCTTATTTTTCTTTTTATTAATACTTACATGTGGCAGCTTTAATCGTGTTCCTGTCTTCAATTTCAACACACACACTGGGCGAATCACTTCCTGTTAGCGCGCCGCACGCGCCGATTGGACGACGTGACGTTGGGATAAACTCGAGCTCCGATTGGCCGGTTTGGGATCCCGCCTACCAGGAAATGAAACGGTCTAGATCACGTGACCTAAGCAAACTGACTCGATTCGAACTGAATCTAAACCGAATTTGATTCTGTTTTGATTCACTAGTTTTTTGCCAAACTATCCAACCCATATTAATAGCTGCTGCTTTAAGAGTTGAACCTTGACACAGTTCCGCGCTCGTGCAGCGTTCACCCGAGGCAGACGAGGCTCGCACGCGCAATACGCAAGGTATCTATAGAGACAGTTTATATATAACAGATAAGTAATGCAATTCAGAGGTTATTTAACACATGATTTATTTGCAGATGTCAAGGAAAGTGATTGAGCTCTTTTACGACGTGGTTTCGCCGTATTCCTGGCTCGGGTTCGAGGTCAGTCATCCTTTTATTCTTCTGCGAGAGTTAGGGTGAGGGGTGTGTTCAAGAGCACCGAAAAATCCTGTTTACAAAAGTTCTTTAAATGGTTTTTTTTTTTTTTTTCATTTTCGGTTAGGTTCCTTATAGCTGACCTGCTACATACAATTTATATAGTTTAGACATTTATAATTGACGTTTATAAACTTCATAAAGTTTATAAACTTATTTATGAATATAAAATCCATGATTATGTTAGTACCTTATTAAACCACACCTACTCATTAAATGGTTATGTGTCATTATAAAGATGGTCGAAGACGCACAACATAATGTCCTATTTTCTAGTCCTAGTGAGTGCTAGTGCCAGCTGTGATCTTTAAAATTTTTACGATACAATCAACGTTTCAGATCAGGGGATCATTGCTGCTGTTAGTTTTCCGGCTGCCCCTGTCGAGGGATCGCCACAGCGGACCATCCGGTCCCCACAACAACTTGGCTCAGGTTTTAGGCCGGATGACCTTCCTGACGCCACCCTCCCATTTAATCCGGGTGTGGGATTGCATCCAGTGTCTGGGGTTTGGGCATTGGGTGGAAATCAAACCTTGGTCTTCCTCATGGCAGGCGAGAAACCAAACACTGAGTCACCAGTGCCCGATGTTTTAGAACGAGGTAGAGAAGTAACATGTTTGAAGGGCTGATCAATAAAAATCTCTTTGATCCGAGGTCCGAAATTCATGTTTGTTTTAGGATTAAGATTTCTATGCAGTATATTTACATGCAGTTATTGTAAGTCTATTAAAAAAATTCCATAACATTTCAATAATATTTATTGTCAATTTTCAGGGGTGGCACAGTAGTGTAGTGGTTAGCACTGTAGCCTTGCACCTCCAGGGTTGTGGGTTCGATTCCCGTCTCTGCGTGGATGGAGTTCGCATGATGGGTTTCCTCCGGGTACTCCGGTTTCCTCCCAGGCAGATTAGGCTCATTGGTGTTCCCAGATTGCCTGTTGTGTGTGTGTGTGTGTGGCATGCCCTGTGATGGATGGATTGGCACCCTGTCCAGGGTATACCCTGCCTTGTGCCCTCTCGTCTCCTGAGATTAGTTTCAGGCCCCCTGCGACCCTGTATACTGGATGAAGCGGTATAGAAGATGAAAGATGAGGTCAGTTTGCATTAACTGTTAAACAGATGGATGGTTTGATGGCCTTATATATTTTCTGGTATTTGTATGGAATACAAACCATTTTTAATCAATCTTTAGTGACTCTTCATTTGCGCGCTGCTGTTCTGTAAATGAATGTGAAATGACTCTGGTTGCTCTGTCATTTGCACTGTCAGTTCTCAGGCTGCTGCAGATACAGTATGTTTACTCATGGTGGCGCTTCACATTACTGCTTTTTATTATCGCCATGGAAACATATGAGAGAAACTGGATTCAGACTTCCCACAGGAAGATAAAACTTGGATTAATCTGTCCATTCATCTTTAAAGGTTCAGTTTTCTTCAAGTTTGTCATTCTGTTTCTTCTGCACAAGCTGTGTATACATGGTAAACTACCACATTGATTGGCTCTGTTGATTGAAATGTGTACAGCCATGCCCACCTCGAGGATAAAACGCGCTAGATTACTGGTATGTTGATCATTCTTATTTATCTGAAAAGCATCATGGTCCGGATCTGAACCGTGGGCCACCATTTAGTGATGCGTGTTTTAGATCATCATATAAGATTTCCTCTAAATATTTGTTTACTGGTATGTTCTTTTTTTTCTTTCTTTTATTTTCTCTTTGTCCAGGTGCTATGTCGCTACAGAAATGTGTGGAACATGGAGCTCAAACTACGCCCCGCATTTCTGGGCGGAGTCATACAGGCGTCAGGTATCCTTTAGACGCTTTTTTGTTTTTTTTCTGTTTTTCAGAATCATAAGCGCTCTTTTTTGGAAGTACTCCGGTCTTCACTAACTGTCGAGTTCTTCTAATAAAATATATAATTTTGACAACATTTCTAGCCATAATTTAGAAATGACAACATTTCTAGCCATAAAGTGGTACTGACCGCCCTCTTGACAGTTTAGGTTAAGATAGTTTAGCTATGTATATCAACATCGTACGGAGATTAGAAAGCAAGCCTACAACTTTTATATTAGAAGTCTTGCTTGCAATACACCCCTATGAAGACATGTAAAACCTCTGTGTTTGCATTTGCAGGTAACAGGCCTCCTGCGATGGTGCCAAATAAAGCTCTGTACATAACGAAGGATATCGAGCGTCTGGCGTCTTTTATGAACGTCCCTCTGCGTTACCCCTCTGACCCGTTTGATGTAATGTTTTCGAAAGGTGTTTGCACTGTTTATTGCTGCTAAATCTTAAATTAAATGTTGATGTCCCCTTGTGATAAATATGAATAGAAATGGGTAAAATGTATGGCACATTGTTCAATAATAGATTAAAATAATCTTAACGGCAGGAATGTTTGATAGTAAGCTATCTAGCATCTCGTAATCATCGTCATCATCTCTCTTTCTTATGGCTTTCTCCCACAGGCACTCTCGCGGCGATGCGCTTCATAACGGCCGTAGCGGAGAAAGACAAAGGTCGCGATCACATGGTGGAGAAGGTTTCTAGAGAACTGTGGAATCGAATCTGGAGCAGGGATCAGGACATCTGTGAGGCAGCGTCTCTCTCCGAGGTATTTGTGTACAAGTTGTCTGAACCGGTGTATGTAAACGCGTGTGTCCCACTAGGGGTCGCTGTTGACGTTCCGTTTTATTAGACCTGTATCTCACCATTTTTATAATAGACTACATATTTCATTAATTATCTCGAAATTAATGCAGAAACTGAGGTTTTGGTCGTGTTTTTGTTCAATATCTCACGTTTGAATTGTTAATTTGAGTTAAGAATCACTGTGGTGTGTTTGAGCTGCTAATTATTAATGTCTCATTTTGCATCAGAGCCTCATGTACAACATATCCGCTAAACCTTTATTGGTAAAATTCTATAGATGTTTGCCTGCTAGGATATTCTTGTGGGGTTTTATTATTCAGATATTAAGTTATATCCTCCGTTTGAGTCATGATTAATATTAGTTGTGAATAAAGACATTAAGCTAATATGCCGTATTGAAATTGTCCTTGTGCATATATTTTTCTTTTACTTATATAATATTTTTAATATGTATAAAATTTATGTATATTTTAATTTGTCGCACAGGCAGGTCTGAAGGCTGGTTTGTCCTCCAGCGACATGGAAGAACTTCTCAAACTGGCAAAATCTCAGCCAGTTAAAGACAAGCTGAAACAAGTTACACAGGAAGCAATTGACCACCAGGCTAGCTCTTAATCATTTCCTTTTTAATTGATCGCATGACACTAGTGCTCAATGTTTAATCCATGTCGCTCGTCCGGTTTCTCCGCAGGGGTTTGGGTTTCCTCTCATCGTCTGTCACGTTGACGGGAAGCCTCTGGTGTTCTTCGGGTCGGACAGGTTCGAGCTCATGGCTCACTGCATCGGTAATTAGGATTTGCCTTTATGTTCAGGTATTTTGTGTGATTATTACTTACGAATATATAATTGGTGGTGTTTCGTTTTGTCTTTTAGGAGAAAAGTGGCTCGGGCCACAGCCTGAATAGATGGCATCAAATCTGTAACAATGCAGTGTTTAGTTAGTTTATTAATACAAAATGTACCTACCCCTTATATAGCTGTGTGTGTTTGTTTTAAATTAATGAATTTTTAGTTTTTAAAGTTTGTGACAAAGATAGACAGTACAGCTTAAGGAAAAATATAATAAAAGAAAAATGGTCGCTGAATGAACTTGAAACTGAATAAAATAAAAAATTACTGACTTGAACAAAAATGTCCTTTATTTTATTGCACAACCTTTTGAAGCAATCCCTGCAATCAAGCCATTTCTGTAACTCTCAGTGAGACTTCTGCACCTTTCGACCGGTATTTTGTCCCACTCCTCGTGAACAAACTGCTGCAGCTGTCTCAGGTTTGAAGGGTGACTTCTTCAGACTGCATGTTTCAGCTCTTTCCACAGATGTTCAATAGGATTTACAGTAGATCAGGGCTCATGGAGGGCCACTTCAGAATAGTCCAATGGTATGTTCTTAGCCATTCTTGGGTGTTTTTAGCTATGTGTTTTGGGTCCTCATTCTGTTGGAGGCCCCATGACCCACGACTAAGACCAAGCTTTTTTGACACTGGGCAGCACATTTCGCTCCAGAATTCCTTGTCCGTCCTGAAATTTCGTAGAACCCTGCAGAGATTCAAGACCCCTTGTGCCAGATGCAGCAT
>JAOVVB010038310.1:0-15254 GCA_028570985.1 Heterobranchus longifilis
TTTGTTTATATATACTTTTGTGTTTTTGTGTTCTTGTTATGCACCGTATCACCAAAACAAATTCCTTGTATACTTGTGTACTTGGCAATAAAAGCAATTCTGATTCTGATTCTGATTCTGATTCTGATTCTGATTCTAAACCAGCATTCTGGTTGCACAGGAAGTAAGGCTTTATCCAGAAACTGTTCATCCAGTAAGCCAGACTGACCTCTTCCTAAAACCATTTATCGTTGTTTTGACATTTCTCTTTCTGTACATGTTGAACAAAAATGATGCAAAAGTAATTAGTGAGTTTTAGAGGTGCTGGTAGAGCCAGGCTAGCTGTTTCCCTTTGCTTCCAGTCTTTATGCTAAGCTAGGCTAAACACGCCCTGACTGCAGCTCTGTACTTTATGCGCAGACATAAGACACCGATCTCATGTCACTCAGAAAAACAGCAAATGCCAAAAAAGTTCCTTTAAAATAAAAAGTAGACTGTCTAAAGCTGAGAATAAAGAGCTAAATGTTTATTCCATTATTGCATAATTCACACCTTTAGATCTACCATCCTTTTTGTGGGCTTCATAAAAGAGTAAAATGAAGATGGATTTAGACAATAAAATATCAAATCTTGAATGCATGATGTACAAAATTCAATGCAGATTCTGCAGTGTACGTCAGCCCACCACCCAGCTCAACATTTAGCCACTGTTAAGTTTTGACAAGGAGATTAGAGCTCAATTAACACAAGCTTTAATGACTGAACATCACATTCTGTCAGCTTGTTCTCAACACTGCGATGCTCATAAAAAATCTGAAGGGCTTCTGCTACAAAAATCCCATGTGTACCGCTGTCGAAAAGTGACATTGCTTTGAAAATGGAGTAAGGGCTTTTGTAGGTTACAAGTGCTACAGAGTGAGTCTGGGCTGATCCAGCTGTTGTGATTAACCCTCTGCCCTCCCTCTTTAATACAGAAGTAGTGGCTCAGTATCAGTATAATGATATTGGTTTCCATGCTCAATATGTAAATATCTTCTGCTCTCTGCCAGATAAGTTTTGACAGAGAGCCTGTCGAGCACAAGGCGAGACTACCTAAGGGGCCCTTCGAGGCCGTTTTGCACGGTGTATTTTAATTGGTCTGAGAACAGTAAGAGCTTTTCAGGAATATTCACAGATTACCAGGCTGAAACTCCGAAAATGTTCTAATTAAAAGACAACGTGCAAGCAGGAGCTTCTGCAGCCTGTTCCAAATAAAGGAGATGCTATTCTTAGCTTGCAGAGTTTGTTTTTTTTTTACGCAAGGTTCAAATGTAATTCTGGTCGTAAGGAAAAAGTCAATACAGATAACATTGAATACATCTGCTTATTTTACAGCCCTTGTTCTATCAAAATAACTCTGTCTATTTATCATGCTGCTTTGAAAGCAGGGAATGTATTTTTTCACCTCTGACTTGTTTGTTTTGTCAGCATATGGAGTGCAGTCTGTAATGAAGGATTGGTGCTGTTTCATACCCAGAGATTGATTGACAAAATCTCATGTTAAGTAAAAAATGGAGCGAGGAAAAAAAAAAAAAAATTCAATTGTTTGTTATTCTGAGAAGCAGCAGATCTGGTTTGTCCACCTCTATTTAATTTAATGTGTTATTTCTGACATTTAAATGGCATTTCTTTCTGATTTAATTAAACAAAAGGTAAGCCAAAGGGTTTATTATTATATATTATGTTTTCAGCCCACAAACTGGTGTTAGTACAAGATGTCAAATCCATTGACAGATATTGACGATAAGTTAAAGCCATTTTCATAAACTTTATGAATTTCTCCCTCACCCTCATCCATCATCTGTTTTTTTTTGTTTTTTTTGTTTACTGGTATTTGGTCGACCATGACAGAGCTTTATGAAGTTCAGCGCTGCGCTAGAAATCACTGATTGCCACCATTTTCTGGCTCCGCTTCGGAGAATAATCTGGTGGGACCGCTCACTGCAGGCTTCAAATAAGATTTTCAACCCTACATAATTCTTCTCTGGGGAATTTATTCATTTTCTGCTTTGTATGCATGCACATATTGGAGAAGCTCAGACGTGACAATGGTCCAAGAAGTGCAGCCTATTCACACAGCTGGAATGAAGGTGCCTTTATTCAAACGGTGTGTGTAAAGTGCCGCTTTGCAAAGAAAGTCGGATAAATGTTTACCCACAATGAGGTGCTACTCCGGGAGCGTTTTTATTTGCCTCTAAGTGAATGTAAACTGTATGATGATGACAATGACGTTCATGGTGATGGTGATATTCATTTGCTCATTATATAAACAGAAGAGAAGGAACTCTGAAAACCAACACAGACATGTTTTTTATTTCTTTGTCAGTTTGTCCTCCGCCGAAAAACAACGGTTTGTACAAGTTTGTAGGTGGCGCCCTCTAGTGTCCGCAGTAATTATGACGGGAGCAAAGCAGGAAGTCATGTAACGTAGTATTAAGACAGTGAAAGACCATTCAGGGTGAGCGGGAGGGGTCAAACAAACACAGGACTTTGACCCAGGAGACCGGTGTCGGTGTCCCGTTTGACAATAAAAGTAAATGGCAAGTTATTTTAACTTAATATAACAAACAGAACTACGTCACATTCTGCGTCATGTGCGTAATTACATCATGTACTTACACACGGAAGTGAAGTATCGTTAACACATGTACTGATTTTAACCCAAACTACGATCTTTTTCGAACCTTAACCAAATAGTTTTATTGCCTAAACAATCAAACTGTGACTGTTTCACAGCGTTAAAAACACTCCTATGGGTCGTATTTACTTCCACTGCTAGGGGCGCTAATTTAGTAAATGCTTGTATGGGTCATATTACAGAGGAACAAATGACTTATGGGGTTGTATGGTTTGGAGCAACAAGTGAAACCATATGATCATATAGATCATTTGTTCTGACCCTCTAATACGACCCATGCAAGCGTTTTACTAAATTAGCGCCCCCTATGGTGGAAGTAAATACGACACATGAGCGTTTTCCACCCTCATACCTGAACGTTACATTTGTGGTTTTAAACATGCCATTAACATTGTTAAACGGACGTTGGGGTTTAGATTTAGGCAACAAAACAACTTGGTAGGGTTAGAAAAAAGGTTGTGGTTTGGGTTAAAAGACATTAAATCACTGAAAGTCACATGACGCACCACGTCACGTACTTCCGGTTGTTATGGTCACACAGGACACGAACCCCCGGTCTGGGTGAAAGTCCTGTGTTTGTTTGGCTTGGTTTCTCGCTCTAAATACCCCGTCACATTACTTCCAGCTTTTTGGCTCCATAACATCAACTAACACTAGAGGGAGACGCCCCACAATAAAACATCCACGACGGCTGCTAGAGGGCGATTAACTTCAAAACGTAACTACAGGTCGTAATGAGCTCGCTGTACAAACGACCTGTGGGGAGGTTTTTTTTTTTAAGAGGACAGTCTGGGTTTGGAGGACTGAAGGATGGAACATTTATATCCTCATTGTACTAAAAATGCATGTGCTATCTGACCCCCCCTCTCTCTCTTTTCAATCTCATCTTCTCTCCATTTCTCCGGCATGATGTTCCCTCCATTTACATCTGTCATCAAAGTTCATTAAAGGACTGTTCATCAAACAGGCCGCACTATGTCATGCAGTGACACACGGTGAATAATGCATCATTTTAGACCGGTGGGGGCTGGTGGGGCTAAATTACTGGCATTGATTGAGAACCTGGTTTCCATTGATTACCTCTAAGCCGGTGGAGAACGGAGAGACATTTTGCAAACCTTGCTCGGAGTGCATATGAAATATGGAAAGAAGATGGAGAGAAGAACAACGGGGCAGTAATAAAGACAAATTAAAGGAGTGTTCATTTCACCGCCGTGTTGAGATTGAACGGCTGTTGCCTTGGATACCGTGCATTTAAACAGAGAGGGTGATAGAGAGAGCAAATTGAGACTGAGAAATAGTCAGAGAGAGAAACAGCGGGACACATCGTTTAGCATTGTGCCTCTTATCGATTCCACCTTGTCATCGCTCAGGTAATGGCTGAGACTACCTACCAATTACAAGATTAGGGATGTGGTACCTCACACGGACAGCTGGATGGCTGGAGAGCGGAGGGGTAGAAGGGAGAGGGCAGTCCTCAAAATCCAATACAACAGGGGTTCCCAAACTTTTTCAGTCTGAGACCCAAAACAGAAATTTGGGTCTCCCCGGTAGCCTAACTAGGGTGACCAGACGTCCCTGTTTTCCCCTGGAGCTGTCCCCGGGAATGTCCCCGTTTTTTAACTGTGCTTTAAAAATAGACTGGCAAGAATGACCGGGCAGCAGAGCCTACCGGTTTAATTTCTGTCTCAAATATGAGGAAAGTGAGCTTAATAATCAAAATATATCAGCTAGAAAATTGGAACCACATTTTTAGGTTTGGCTCCTCATGCTTGTCTGTCTATTCTGTCGTATAGATAATTTATATAGGCCTACACTGTACTGAACCATTGTCGTTTGACCATTTTCTTTGTTGTGTGTTCTATAGTTTGACATGGCTTCAGCACCATTGTACTGTAAACTATGATTTTCTGATATGGTTTATAAAAAGTTACTTAGTAGTCCCCAGTTTTATCAGTCAGCCTGCACCATAGTTCATTACATACAACAGTTACCATGGTCAAAATACAAGAAAACGCAATTGTCCCCCTTTTTTATTTCACACATTATAACATTGAATATTTTAATGATATATTGACCGCCGGACTGGAAATGTCCCCGGTTTTTATTTCAGAAATCTGGTCACTTTAACCCAAACTTACTAAAAATACATCATGTATTGCTCTGACATCTATATTTAGAAACTACTGATGAAAACCAGGAATTTAAAATGTAAATTAAATGTATTTATTTCATTAGAAAAAAAGTATGCTCTTCTTCTGTTTAAATTCGGGAAATTAATTCACATATCATAGCATTGTTATGCATTTCAGTCTGCTGATTGGCGACCCAATAAAAATGGGTCTGCGACCCATTTTGGGTCCCGACCCTTACTTTGGGAAAGACTGCAACAGAACATGAAAAGCAACATATGGTTAACAGAGATTAACAATAAAAGAGGACGAGGAGAGCGATTCAGATTTTCATTCCCTGTGTTGTCCTGCTGAGTCACAAGTATTGCTAAAGGCAGCCAACATCTGGCACATGAAATCCTTCAAGCACACATGCAAACAGCCCCCAACACCTGCGCCCTGCAAACATTCACGCTGCAAGCTTCAACTTTCTCGCTTACACATCTTGAAAGCTTATAGACACAAAGAAATGGCTAGAGGTAGTTTTTCCATCAATAAATCCACTATTCACACAGAAAAAAAAAGTTAAAAGAGATGTATGTGGGCGAGCAGATAGTGGAGTGGTTAGGGTGCATGCCACATGAGCGCAAACGCCCAGAGCAGCGAGGTCAGGCCGGACCATTTGCTGCATGTAATTCCCCTAATGTCTCTCTCCACATCTCCGGTCTCTCTCACTATCACCATCAATGAAGGCATAAAAAAATCATCTTTAAAAAAAGAGAGATTAATATTAGGATTTGGGGGCACTGAGAATAACAGTTGGTGGCACTATTTAAACCACTGCAGAGAAAGAGGGCACAACGATATAATGTGATTAAAAAGAGCAGCAGCAGCGTTTCACACAGGACTCTGTGAGACTATGATGGGTGGACCTCAGACCTCAGACCCTCTCGGTCAAATACATTTTTGTACATTTTAAATGTTAAATGCATCAATCTGGTGCAAAAAATAAGAGGTTAGATCTATGAAGAATGTTGTACTATTGTAAACAATTGTGTGCTGTAGTAAACAATGTAATCATAAACACATGGTTGTATAGATGTGAATGACTAGTGGTCGACCGATATGTGTTTTTCTTATACCGATATTTAGAGAGCAGGACGGCCGATGGACGATTTATGATGACGATTTATTTTTTTCATCTGATAAAATAGCCTACAACAATTTAAAATTGCTGAACTTAAATTAACATTTATTTAAAAGTTATTCTGTAGATGTCGTAATGTTTCAAGAAAAGTGAAAAATGAGAGAAAAATGTTTACAGAAAACAAGTCGTCATTTTTCGAGAAAAAAGTTGTAATGTTTCGAGAAAAAAGTCGTAATGTTTCAAGAAGATGTAATGTTTCGAGAAAAAATACTCTGCATTGTAATCGGGCTTGTGATCTGAGATATTCGGCCGATGTCGAGATGGAGACGAGACGGAGTTTAGCGCAGTTCAAGCACAAATGCTTAAAGAAAGAAAATCAACAAGCAGCTGGATATATACGCAGACATAAGCTAGGAGACGTTAACGTTGTTAGCTGACGTCAATGTTACCTAACGGAGCTCATCTGGAGAACAGCAGTGCGTTGTGTGCACACTGCAGGGAAGTGTGTGTGTGTGTGTGTGTGTGTGTGTGTGTGTGTGTGTGTGTGTGTGTGTGTGTGTGTGTGTGGACGAGTGAGGGAAAGGAGGAGAGTTTTAGCTGTGAATTATCAAGTGAATGTACAGTACAGTTTGCAGTTTGTGCAATTAGCACAAGTGAATGCTGCTTCTTCTCAAGACCAACAGAAGTTCCCGGTGTCTTGTTTCGGAGTGCAGTGACAGGGGGTGAGCTGCGGAGTGAGCGCTGTGTTTTCAGATCACGTCAGGAGGGAGAGATGCAGAGATGCAGACTTCACAGGCTGAAAACAGCCATCAATTACAGTGAGGTTTGCAAGCGATCACCGGGCCGACAATCTGTTTTTTCATGCAGTCTTTGCTGAAGCACCGGCTCAAAACACAACGTTAGAGATCTTTTATGTTATTATGAGAAGTGTAAAAGTATTTTCGGTTCATTTTGAGACTATGGCGGGCTGCCACAGTCTAGGCAATTAATGGGAAACACTGGCAGCAGTCAAACCTCACACGAAAGACAATGAGGTGGAAAACATGTTAGAAGTATGGCATTTATGTGTGTTCAATTTCCTTCAGTGGAGCAAAAGCTTCAGTGGACAACTGAATGACATGCTTCATGTCAGGATTTATTCGCCAAGTCTGTTTCGATTGTGCTTCGTTACCTATCGCAACCCAATCGCCAGGATAAATGGTAAATGGACTGGACTTATATGGAGCTTTTCTAGTCTTTGCGACCACTCAAAGCACTTTACACCACTCGTCATTCACCCATTCACACAGGAGGATGTTACCATGTCATCAGGGGATAGAAACATTCACACGCACTCACATGTCGATGGCTATGTCTTCAAGAGAAATCTGGGATTCAGTATCTTGTCCAAGAACACTTCGACATGCAGGGGCCGGGAATCGAACCACCGACCTTCCGGTTAGTGGACGACCTACTGAGTCACCGCTGCATAAATGCCCTGTAAATGTTGGCACTGTACGTTTCTGCAAACCACAGATGTGTTGCATTTGTATGTTTAATACGTGGCGGTCATCAATGTGAGCTCATGGTAAAGTGTGTAAATAGCAAAAGCAAATCTTTCTCGACAGTCATTTTTACATGCCAAACTATGACACTTCAGTCGCAGTTTTGTAAATTCAAACAAAACTTGAGTTTAGGCAACGAGGTGGGCAAGTTTAGGGAAAACATTGTGATTTGGGTTAAAATACGGAATTTGTTGCACAAACTATTCAACGGAAATAACAAAAATCAACGGTTATTGTCCTGAAATCTCGTTAAGAAACACCCGGTTTTGTTGGTCTCGAACAGCCGTCTGCTGCTTGGCGTCTCGCCCAGGTTACACACCATCCACCGTCCAATTAGAAACTCTGCTCATATACAAGTAACCTGAACTATAGAAACACTTTAGAAATGTTAAAATGATGCACATAAAACATACAAATGTAACATTTCCGTGGTTTGCAGAAACGTACAATGCCAACATTTTATTCTGGCGACGGGGCTGACTATCAATACACCAACTTCTCCATCTCACCTAAGCAGAAAAAGTTTTTATGGATGGAGTGAGCCAGCAGGCACAGTGCAGGACTCAGACATTTAAGCAGCTGAATGCAATTCAGCCATTTGCAAATGAACTCCTGCACACTGTCTACCTTGCAAAGAATCATTTATTTACAATGTTTCGGTAGCAGACCTTCACCAGGCAAATGGTTTGTGACAGTAAGAAGCCATCTTAAATAGGAAGTGGCTGTAAGTTTGCAACCAATCACATTCTCCACATGCAAAAAGGCATAAATATCAAACATCAGTTTACTATATGACAAACTCCAATATCATACATGGCGCTAGAGAAGTCAAACACTCTCTATAGTAACAATCATACATGTGCCACACAATGCTTACATTTCATTTATATAGATTCAATTCTCAAAAAGATACATTTCCAAATGTATTCTCCTTTCGACATACTCGTACCGCATGTGCAAAGTATTGTTCTGTTCAATGTTATTACTGACACATTTGCTTTTCCTACTGTGACATGTCAAAATGTCCTTTGTAAAATATGCCTACCCATATGTCCTTGAATAATGGCGGGGGTGTGGGCGACACAAACAAATACAGACCTGCCCCAAATAATGAAAAAAAAAACAAGGGTGGATAAATTCCCGGTGGCTGTCATATTTGCATTTCAACTAAGCATAATGTATATTTCCACTGCTTTTAACTGAATAAATTCAACAATATAATAATGCTATTTTCAACTTAAATTTTCCCTTTTTGTTCTGGATTACTCATCTAAAGTGTTATTGTCCAAACAAAAAGAGGGAATTTTTTTACATTTTTTTTTTTTTTAAAGGCCTGCATTCTAATACAAGCCTACTTCAAATAAAGGCCTGGTGCCCTCTGCAGTTGAGGTAAATAAAGGCCCTGGTCATTATTTGAGGAAATACGGTATATTTCAGCCTATTTATGGAACACCTTTAGAGAATACGTCTGAATTCCCTCTTGGAAACAGTCAAAAAGCTGTCTTTTCTGTCTTCCTCCCCGAGAGGATGTTGCTGCTGCCAGGGGTAGTTTGATGTACTGTAAATGTTTTCACTCCTGGTGGGGAGGAGAGGAACACACACCCTCCTACTGTGCAATCTGGGCTCATTACAGGACAACGTCTGTATGTTATTGAACAGCAGGCGTTTACCTGTGGGAAACTGACAAACAAGCCTAACTGTGTGTACACCGAATCTGCATGCCAGAAATAACCACTTGTATATATACATTAGCATGCATTTGCATATAAAGTATGTCTCTTTTTTAGACTGCAGATCTGATTGGATGCCACATGACTGGAAGCTATATGAGTAGCTTGGAGGCATAAGATACCTCTGAGCTGCTTTTTTTTCCCTCTCAGTCGCAGATGCTAAAAGATTCTCTGCAGTCTATAAATCAATTAGCAGACTGAAAATTAACACCATAAAACTTGCCATCTTCAGCCATTAACTTACAAAACAGCAACAGTCTGCATTGTACTATCACATGTATTTTTAATTTACATATTTAGCTGGTGGTTTCATTTTAAAGGGACATATTTAGCTCATTTTCAGGTTCACTGTATTTTGGGTTTCTACTATAGAACATGTTTACATGCTTTATTGTTCAAAAAACACTTTTTTTTTCTCATACTGTCTGTCTGAATATACTGTCTGTCTGAATATACCTGCATTCACCCTCCGCCTGAAACTCTTTAAGCCCCCCCTCCCAAAAAAGCCCAGTCTGCTGTGATTGGTCAGTGTTGGTCAGTGTTTCCGGGTCTTCCCTATCTGCGCTCTCGGCGTCATCTCCCGTCACTGCAGCCGGGGAATGACTGTAACGGCACTGTAGCGGCACTTTCTACCTATATGTTGTATAGTTGTGACATCACAACCTTACGGAAGTCCTGACGGCTCATTTAAAGGCAACAGTTTCTGAATATGGGCTGTGTGCATTTCTCTGTAGATTTTGACCTATACCTGCTTTATAATCCAAAAAATATATGGAAATCTCACTTTTAAATTATGGGACCTTTACAATTATTTTCCGTTTTTTGATTTATTTTTGACAAGATACTATACTGACGTTTTTGCGACTTTTTCAACATATGACGTATTTCTGGCATTTTTAAAATTTTTGCAAATTTCTTTTTTTTTTTTTGGGGGGGGGGGGGATTTTTGATGACATTCTATACTATGGCATTTTTTATTTATTTTAGACAAGATACTATACGATGAGGTTTTTGCAACTTTTTGACAACATATGATGCATTTCTGGCATTTTTTTGCAAAATGCAAAACAAATTCAACATACTATACTATGGCGTTTTTGATTTCTTTTTGACGAGATACTGTACTATGATGTTTTTGTGACTTTTTGATATATATACAATTGCAACACTGGTGATTTACACATCAACAATGTGCTATATTTTATTATGTGAAATGTCTTGTTCTGTTGTCAAAGAAACATACCTGTTTTAATAAGATCATGGTTTTATTTTTATTCTTTTAATCCTTAAAATAAATACAATACAATGAGTGAAAAATGTTTTAAAACATAATTCAACCATGGTGAGTGTTTCCATTTACAGTATATATTAAATAGAATTACACATGACATTTCTACAGCAGCGAGTATATCTGAAAGTGAAGACTGGCAGGGATTATGTGCGAAGGAGAGCAGATGATTATGTGGGTTCGATTTAATCTTTGACATCGTGAGAAAATGGTACTGAACACTCATGCGTCAGTTTGCTGAGCCAAGAGAACTCCACGTCATTTATTAGAAATATGCCTTTTTTTTCTACAGTATATAAAAATAAACAGGTATTTGTTGATTTCCTCACCAACTGTGAGTCATGGATGTACAGTACACGTGCGTCTCGTTTTGAGTCACAAACGCCTCCCCAGGAAAATGGCGACTTTTAGGGGGAAATTTTATGTTCTTACTCCAAGTTGTGTGTCCTGTCTTTTTGTATATATGGGGACCTGCCTATTAAAAAAACATAAATCACACATTGTGATGGGTGTGTGAGGTAGAAACTGAGAGACACCATATGGAGCTCTGTCACTGAGCTGTAGAAGAGCTAAATGTAGGGTGTCGAAACACAGCCTGCTCCCAGTATATGCACACACACACACGCACACACACGCACTTTGAGACGTACACACTCACGCTCACCAGCTGCGTGAAAAGACGAATAGCTTAATGACACTTAGCGTGAGATCAACTCTGGAGACGCTCTAAAAGTCACAATGAGCCAAAGCTGTTGTAGCTAATGACCCAACACACACACACACACACACACACACACACACACACACACACACCCACGCACACACGGGTGATATATTCTGTGCGCCCCCTGGTGGAGATATTGGGTGAAGCAGCCCCTCCACTGCAGCTGTGCGGTTTTATATTACAGAGTCCCAAAAAAAAAAGAAATAATTCCGTAGTCTAACAACATCACCTATTCTCACTCAAATAATCTCAAATTTTTGTTTAACGTTTCACTTTTGGGTCAGGCGTGGCAGGAGTAGTGACAGTGTGCCAGCAGGGTCACCTGACTCGACACCTTGTGATTGTTTTGTTTGGGTGTCTGTGAAAGGGCCGCTCTTTACCCGCCTCTTCCTACAAGTCCAGAGGAACTTCAGCAGAGACTTATTGAGGCGGTGGAGATGTGACGCATTCTGGACTACAGACTTGACGTGTGTCGTGTCACAGGTGGTATTGAACATCTGTAAAGCTTTGTGAAATCTGTTATAAAATCTATATTTGCTTGAATATGTTGTTGAAATTTTAATAAATAAATCTATATATTTTTCAATATGAACCCTATTTAATTTTGTTTTCCTCAGACATGTAGTTACCCAGTTACTGAGTACAGTAGTTACTTTGGGACACCCTGTATTATTATTATTATTATTATTATTATTATATGTAAAATGTATAGTGTCTTGGTATTAATAGTAATTATTATTTTATTATTAATATTATATATTTTGTTTTATTATAGTTTGAAATATATTTCGATTAACACCAATATCAATATTATTCATAAGCAGTAACACTTTTTTAAAAAAGATCAACTAAATATTCTGCCTGCAAAATTTCTAACCATATTATTGTTGTTTATTACATCAGATCACATCACATGATGACTTTTGACCTTTGTGTGCTATGCCCTGGCTAATAGTTGTTGGGACGTCGCAGGCAGACGCTCAGCAGGAGGAAACGTCTCATAGTGTCTCTGTGAGAAATAATCAGCAGGAACTTTAGCTGTAGGTTTGCAGAGGTATTGTGTGTGTGTGTGTGTGTGTGTGTGTGTGTGTGTGTGTGTGTGTTTGTGTGTAGTGTTTGGTGTACTGGAACCCGGGGATGGCTTCAACACTTTTTACATTTTGCTCAGTTACTCAGAGAATGCTAACAAAATAAAATGTTAAAGAGCTATTTCAGTTATTAACTTTAGCTTTTTTGTGTAAATAAGGAAGTTTCTCATAAAATATACACTTTATAGTGTATACACGTTATAGTTTTGCAACAATATGATATTACTTATTCCTTTCCTTTTTTTATTAGGAGTATTAATTAGCAATAATTTAGTAATAGTTATGAAATAACAATTTTGTTGTATTATTCCTTCATTGAGTCGATCTCCAGATGTTACAGCTGCTGTTCTCTTTCTCTCTCTCTCTCTCTCTCTATCTATCTATCTATTTCTGACAGGAAGAATGAAACAATTTGCAAACAGTAAACTTTAATCTTTAAATCAATGCATTTATTGTGCAAAAGTTATGTTTATTGTGCTTGTGTGTATTCATTCAATGTATTTTATTGTAGATTAATAAATCACAACTAACATTATAAACTGTTTCTATTCATAATTTTAGTCTTGTTAGACAGCCAGCAAAACTATTCTGAGAATCTTGTAAAAGGATTTTTTTAGTCTGAATCACGGAGGTTGTGGTGTGTGTGTGTGTGTGTGTGTGTGTGTGTGCAGCCTCACTTCTCACGATCGAGACATACTTCTCAGACATGCAGTGCAGTTGTCGTCTCCTTCAGAGTCTAAAACGATATTCTGTATGTGGTCAGTTTCCACGTCACTCCTTAATTGGAGACAGAAGCACCAGCTTGTTAGGACATCCCGACCCCGCGGTAACAGAACACTATGTGCTAGCTTCTCACACTAACACGTCAATAAAACACTGATTCAAACTGAGTAACGTTTGATAAACAGAGGTTACAGAAGTGCACAAACTCAATGCGCAAGTAAAAATACAAGTACTTGCCTACAAATGTACTCCTCTACAAGTACAAGTACCACGTCATCTTTTTTCTACTCCAGCAGAAGTCCTACTGTTTAACTGTGTATAATTATTTGTATAATTCAATCTTTTATACCTGAACCTTGTACTTTCATATCGTTCATATTGTACTTGTTATTTTTTTGTGCTTTAATAAATTTTTTTTTAAAAACTACAGTAAGTACTACAATGTACTTCAAGTACAAAAGTACCGGTACTCTACACAGAAACTGATATTTCTGGACAGCTTTTCATGTTAAACAGGATTTTTAAGATTTTACACATAGCTGAAGTCGATACTGTTAAAAAAATGAATGTGAGATTCTAGGAGAGATTTGTTTTCTGTAGAAATCTAAAAAAAAATTTTTACCAGAAAAAATCCTTAAAAACAATAATGAATAAATGAATGTACAGTTAATTGGCTGTGTTCATGAAGTCTTGTAGGCATTAAAGAGATCAATTATTTTTTGACCAATTTATTGAAAGTATTTAACAGAAGTTACTGTATATGAATGATTTGTCTGGTTGGTTTAGACACGGCGGAGAGGAGAGACACTGTGTAAGGTTTTAGACATTAAAGCTAGAATGTAGAGTCCTTATTGTTGTTGTGGACTTCAGACTGACTTTGATACAAATAAATCACTGATTAACTTTATTAGGTTTCAGGTTCTAATAGTCAGTGCTGTAGGGGTCGGCCTTATGTCTTGAAAAAGACATAAGACCAACCCAGAGAAATGTTTTTTTTTTTTTTTTTACAAAGCCAGATTAAAGTTGATAACTGAGAGATTATTAAGTTACTGCAGTTAATAGATGTGTTTATAGCAACACGATCTGACAATCATGCCTTTCGTTACTTCAATTTAAACATTTTGACATAATAAACGTTAAAAAATGACATTAATCATGACCAGACATTAATCGTGTTTTCTCTCATTACTTGAAGTGGGTTTATTAATGATCAGGTGCAAGAGATGTTCATTATAGTTAATCAAAGAATGGATGAGAATAGAAAAGTGTCTTGTTCCTAGATGGAGTGAAAAGTGTGAGATCAGACGAGAAGACAGAGACAGAGGCTGGAGTGAGAGACCATTACCTAAATCATTAAATGCTAATGTAAGTGTGTGTGACTGTGGGTCACGTCTCTAAGAATATAAAATAATGATGTAATATATTTCTTTTACCCTTACGGATGCTAAGATTAAATGTATTTTTGCTTGAGTATTAAGAGTATTAATAGTATTAACATAAGAAGTATTAATAATGATAAAAAAATGTAAAAAATCATTGTGCACCTTAATAATCTAGCAGCAATAACTCCACTCCAATTAAAAAAAATTAAAACGCAGTCATTTCCATGTAAATAATAATTACATTTTAATACATTTTTATAATCCAACAAGACACATATTTCGGCTCAGCTTGCTGATGGGGGGCGTGGCCTGTTACCTGAGTGAAGCAGTCAGCTGACCGAGTTCAGGTGTTATTACTTTGCAGTTTGTGAGGTTTTTTTTTTACAGTTTCTAATGAACAACAGACGTTTCAGAAGTTTTTATGTTTTGTGACTCAACAAGTCAAACAGCATCTCTCACACTCACACTGACGACCAATCCCAGTGCAGGACCTCAGGGCAGAACCTGGGCTGGCCAATCAGGTATAAGGGGTGGTTCTAGACTCCTCCCACTACTCTCTGTGTAAAATGTGTGTGAGCTGAGATGCGTGTGGCTGGAGGAGTAGAGACTCAGACTGAGAGTCACACGACACGGCACAGACGGTGAGACTACACACACACTAACACACACATACACACACACACACTAACACACACATACACACACACACACTAACACACACACACACACACACACACTAACACACACACACACTAATACACACACACACACACACACACACACACTCACACACACACACTCACTCACACACACACACACACACACACACACACACACACACACACACACACACACACACAC
>JAOVVB010038320.1:0-15253 GCA_028570985.1 Heterobranchus longifilis
TGGCAGACAGATGCTGCCAGTAATGGGCTTTCTCTTTGCAGTGCAGAGGAGTGCTGGGCACTGACCTCTATTTAGATGCCCAGAGAGAGAGATAAAGTCCTGTGATGAGGATTCCCCTCAAGCCCGGCCAGGTCACAGCCCTACTGTCAGTCACCAGCACACATCTCAATCTCACTGTGTGTGTGGGTGTGTGTGTGTGTGTGTGTGTGGTCTCCGAGCTGCAGATATTCTTTGAATTTACAGCGAGTCAACACCTGTGCATTTTAATACAATTAACCCATCCTGGTAATACCGCTGTTATACTGATCCTGTTCATTTTTTTGTTAAGACTGTGTCAGAAAACTGATGTTGCAGCTATACTTGCTGAGCCACTGGCACACTATCATGTTATTGAACTCGAGTGTATGTGTTATTCTGGGAAAAATAACTGCAACAATTAGGTTATGTTCACACTGCAGGCAAAAGCAAAATTTCATATCACGATTATAGTGACCAAAATTATCACAGTTATCAGTACTATCACAGTATTGTTAAAATGTGCTGAAAATGCTGAAAACTACTGATACGTCACACTAAAATAATTTCATGTTTTATATTGAAAAAAACATCAATAGAATTAGCAGCACTATGCACATTTTGTTTGCATAAACATTCAAATAATAACATGTAAAAATTAAACATATGAAAACCATATAAAATCTGCATTAACATTTGTATTTCAGTGCATTTCAGTGTATGCAATGACCACATGCGCAATTTACATACAAACGAGTCTTAACAAAACAGTGATGAAGCTCGGTAATCAAACACGGTGTTAATGATCACTAAAGATTGAATGGTATTACTAACCATCTGGGAATTTTACCGCGGTTATCATTAAAAATGGTAACCGTTTCATCCCTATCATCTGCTCATGAATTCTCTGTGGCCTCCATGTTTACATAATGTTAACATCCAAACCAAAAACATCAGATCTGAGCTCTCAACTGCTCAAATTAATGGGGCTAATGAGCTTATTTTAAACAATTGGCGCTCTGTAGCTGAATCCTTTAAGGATCTTTCAACATGATTTCTACCCTTTAATTTAAATTTTATTTTTTACATTTTCTTAGTTTTGTTTTGGTATTTTAATTCATATATTTTATTCTGAATCCTGTATTTTGTATATTTTGTGATTTCCTTTTTTTATGTTCTTTTTCTTATTGTTTGAAGAACAAGTCATGCTTTTGGTTGTGAACTTTTGGTTTGAATAAATAAAACATTTTATCTCAAAAAAAGAATTGAGCGCTAAGGCTTGAAGTGTGAAGGGGGCCTAATGTTGTGTACACACTGACCGCGATTAGACGCGAGTTCCGGCCGGGCGACACAAATGATGCATGCAAATAACACGAATGACGCACCGTGAATGACACGTCATCGCTCATTCGCTTGAGTTGAAAAATCTGAACTTCCGCAGCGAATGACGTGAGTAACTCACACATATGAAGGGAGTCAAAACAAAAGATTCCGGCATTCAAACTTGCACGAATTAAGCAAGTTGATTATTCTATTCGCGCCTGGTGTAAACACACTTTTAGAGTCCTCTTGTTTCTGTGCTGTCCAACAGGATATTGGATCCGGGCTTATTTCCCACCGTAAACACCCAAAAACCCAGTGCTAATTGCTTCCCCTCACATTCCCTCAAACACTTTTCTTTCCTTTTTTGTGAAAACGAACCTCTCGTATCGCCTCTTTCAGATCCAGCGCTCCAGAAACAAGCAGATGAAGGAGATGTTCCCAGAAGGCTTTGGGATCCATCATGCTGGCATGCTGCGGTCTGACCGCAACCTGATGGAGAGCATGTTCTCCAAAGGCCACCTCAAGGTGCTGGTCTGTACTGCCACCCTGGCCTGGGGAGTGAACCTGCCGGCCCATGCAGTCATCATCAAGGTCCTTTCTTTGTTTTGCTTTCTTTTCTTGCATTCTAGCTGTCTTTGTTTGTCTCTTGCTGTTTTTCTTTCTTGCTTGTGTTTTCTGTAAGCAAGTCTGGAACCAGACGGGCTGCCCGGGGGTCTCAGACCTCCAGGGACCCCACAGGCTCCAATTACTTTGTGGTGGTTTCATTTATTGCAAGTTTGTTTGGTTATATACACAACTGAAGCAAAATATAAATTGAATAGTCTAGGACCTTAAAGTGGCTCTCAACCCCAATTCCATTTCTTTCTACTGAAATGTTTAAAAACACCTCACAAATACAGGGCTTAAAGTTCTCAGCCACCACGCCTGATTTCAGGCATAGAGCAGATTTAAGTAATACTTATTTCAATACATTGTACACATTTATTCTTGGACAACTTTTCAGGCTCACAAATCATTTCTTGCTTCAACCCCTGCAAATATGTAGTTTCTTTTTTTTTTAAAGGCTCAGTAATTAAAAAAGAAAAAAATCTGGCCACTGTAGTCTTTACCAAACGTTTCTCAAACAGGAAGAAATAATATAGCAGCAGGGTGGTGTGTGTGGGATTGAGATAGAGTCCCTTGATGGGCAATAATAGTAAAAGTAATCAATAAAATTACGTATTGCAGTTTAACCCTTTGAACTCTGCAATAGAAATGGTCCACCAGTGCCTACATTGCTATTTTTGCTTATTGTGATGTAATTTCTTGGAGTATCTTCAAATGCTTCATATCGCTAAAATCTATACAGCCTCAGCTAAAAGGTTATGTAAGTCAATGTACCATAATAATTGGTATCATAAATAAAAATAAAATACAAAGGTCTGACATGTTTTTCATCAAATTTTACGAAATAAAGACACAAAACATACTGATCCAAAATATTTCTGAATGTAGAAACATTAATTAACAACATTAACAAAAAATATTTCTTCACAAGTTATTTGAACTATGCACATTTTTATGTGTGGTAAGGCATTTGTCAAGCAGTTTTGGACTGCAAATTGTGGTGACATCATCACAGGCTAAAATTAGCACTTTTGATACGTAGCAAAATATAATAAGTATGCACACGGAACACAAACTGTGGCCTCCTACGTGAAAGTCTGAGTTTTTGTGATCCATCCATTGGTCGCGTCCATGGTCATCCGAAATTTGCAAAAACCCACAAAAACTCTTGCAAGACCCGCTTCGTGATGACCTATACACTCAAGGTCAATACCTAACCATAACCATCTAACCTTAACCACTCAAAATCAATGCCAAACCTTAACCATCTAATCTTAACCACTCAAGGTCAATACCTAACCTTAACCATCTAACCATAACCACTCAAGGTCAATACCTAACCTTAACCATCTAACCTTAACCATTCAAGGTCAATACCTAACCTTAACCACTCAAAATCAATGCCAAACCTTAACCATCTAATCTTAACCACTCAAGGTCAATATCAAACCTTAACCCTCTAACCCCAACCACTCAAAGTCAATGCCAAACCTTAACCACTCAAGGTCAATACCTAACCTTAACCATCTAACCTTAACTACTCAAAGTCAATACCTAACCATAACCATCTAACCTTAACCACTCAAGGTCAATACCTAACCTTAACCATCTAACCTTAACCACTCAAGGTCAATACCTAACATAACCATCTAACCTTAACTACTCAAAGTCAATACCCAACCATAACCATCTAACCTTAACCACTCAAAGTCAATGTCTAACCTTAAACCCCTAACCTTAATCATTTCAAGTCAATGCCTAACCTTAACCATTCAAGGTCAATGCCAAACCTTAACCATCTAACCTTAACCATTCAAGGTCAATGCCTAACTTAACCATCTAACCTTAACCATTCAAGGCCAATGCCTAACTTAACCATCTAACCTTAACCACTCAAAATCAATGCCAAACCTTAACCATCTAACCTTAACTACTCAAAATCAATACCTAACCTTAACCATCTAACCTTAACCACTCAAGGTCAATACCTAACCTTAACCATCTAACCTTAACCACTCAAAGTCAATGCCTAACCTTAACCATCTAACCTTAACCATTCAAGGTCAATGCCTAACTTAACCATCTAACCTTAACCATTCAAGGTCAATGCCTAACTTAACCATCTAACCTTAACCACTCAAGGTCAATACCTAACCTTAACCATCTAACCTTAACCACTCAAGGTCAATGCCTAACTTAACCATCTAACCTTAACCATTCAAGATCAATGCCTAACTTAACCATCTAACCTTAACCACTCAAAGTCAATGTCTAACCTTAAACTCTTAAAGTCAGTGCATGTAATAATATATAATAATCAAAATCAAGAGCAAACATACATGGCAACAAACAAACGGTCCAACAGACAGATACAGGATGCAAAACATGTGTAGCACTTGTATAGTAATGAAGAATAGTGTAGCTCATTGTTTTGTTTTTTAATACTTTTTAGACAACAATGGCACAGAGGAGGAAGATATATCAGGCTGTGATACACACACAATACCTGTTAGAATTAATTCATTGTTGGTCTGGGTCTGCACATGGTATATGGTATATGGTGACAGTGAGAAAAATATAGAACATCACCAGACTTATTAGTCTAGCAGGAGACATACACAACAGGAGACACGCACCTGCATGGCATTTTTTGTAACCTGTATTTTAGGACCCTAATGGTGTCATTAGTTGACTTTGGCAACATGAAAAATTCTTACCTAGACACCATTAGGGTCCTAAAAAAAGGTTACAAAAAAGGCCTATGGGAACTTATGTCTCCTGCTAGACTATGTCCTTCAATTAATAAAAGTAGCACTACAAAATCGGTATGTTACCTTTTTTTACACACAAAAAAATCAGCCAACACTTTATAGTAAGGGTGCACACATTAATTAACAATATTAATAATTTATTAAATATGAAGCTCTCCTCTTGTTGCACTGCAAGTGACATACCAAACAATTATTTGGTCATTCTTTGCACATTTTAAATGAGCAGCTTTTCACTCATATGTAATGAGATTTTTATTTTCTTGCATATGTTTCCAGCCCTCTGACTCTTGTGTCTGTAACAGGGTACTCAAATCTACGATGCCAAGCGCGGTACCCTGGTGGATCTGGGCATCCTGGACGTCATGCAGATTTTCGGGCGTGCGGGTCGTCCCCAGTTTGACAAGTACGGCGAGGGCACCATCATCACCACCCATGACAAACTGAGCCACTACCTGACCCTGCTCACCCAGCAGAACCCCATCGAGAGTCAGTTCCTGGACAGCCTGGCCGACAACCTCAACGCCGAGGTCAGTCTCCCGTTATTCGACCACGGCGGTAGGGGTATAAAGCAGCTGCCCCCGATGTGAATGTGCACATATTTTGCTGAGTTCACTGTGCTGAACTTCATGGCGTTTGCAGCCGGGCGGCAGGAGCTGCGGTTGTCTAGGCTGTTGTCTAGGCAGTTGTCTAGACGGGTGTCTAGGCTGTTGTCTAGGCGGTTGTCTAGGCAGTTGTCTAGGCATTTGTCTAGGCAGTTGTCGGCTGTTGTCTAGGCGGTTGTCTAGGCTGTTGTCTAGGCGGTTGTCTAGGCGGTTGTCTAGGCTGTTGTCTAGGCTGTTGTCTAGGCAGTTGTCTAGGCTGTTGTCTAGGCTGTTGTCTAGGCGGTTGTCTAGGCTGTTGTCTAGGCGGTTGTCTAGGCTGTTGTCTAGGCTGTTGTCTAGGCTGTTGCCGAGTGGCAGTGTGAAATCCCCTTTAGGGCTCCAACTACCAATTTTTTTCATTAGCAATTAATCTACTAAAATATTTTAATTTCCTTTCTTGATTAATTGATTAATCATTCAGGCTATGAAAAGTGTCCATCCCAGTTTCTCCAATTCCAAGGTGATGTCTTTAAATGTCAAAGATATTCAGTTTAATATGTAGAACAGAGCAAAGCAGGGAATGACCATATCTGAGAGCCTGAAAACAGCAACGATTTATCGATTATCAAAATAGTTGGTTAATTTTCTGTCAATCAACTTATCAATTAGTCCACTAATCATTGCAGGTCTAATCTAGATGCTAAATTGCTTTCTTTCCTTTCTGAAAAATAAAAGCAGTTGTGGAGAGGAAGGGTTTGAAAATGCATGGAAACTTTTAAGTTTTGCTGCATCAGGAAGGAACAGAAATTGAAACGTAATTTTGTAATTAATTGCTTAATTACTTAATAAAACGTAATTCACACTCAAACTTAATTGCATGAGGTCCCCCTATTATATATACCTGTGTGGTAACAGAATGTCCAGCATTCTGAATTACCTGTCTGCATTTGTGTGTGTGTGTGCGTGTGTGCGTGCGTGCATGCATGCATGTTTATTACTGTTGAGTAAGTAATCTAGTTTGAAGTCTTTGTATTCAACACATGTAAGCTTGGGTGGTATCAAGGTATATTGTCTGATGGTGTTGTTGGAAAGAGTTGAAGGAAAGTGGAGTGTCTGTGAGACTGCAGTGTTGTGGAGTGTCCACTAGATGGAGACAGAGACCACTGGTGTTGGTGTGTGTGCTGAGTCTTCCTCTCTCTGGGTTCAGGTTGCTCTGGGGACGGTCACTAACGTGGAGGAGGCAGTGAAGTGGCTCAGTTACACTTACCTCTACGTCCGCATGAGGGCCAACCCACTGGTATACGGCATCAACCACAAGGCTTATCAGGTAGGTGATCCACACTGTCATCTGTTTTATTCTGCCTGTAAAATGATGAATATCTCATTTCAATCTAAACCTGATTGTGACTGATTGAGCCACTTGTGTCAAATAGTTTTACATTGTTGTGTCTTCATAAGGTCATATAGAAAGATGTGGATAGATAAGACATTTAAATAATTATTTTAAAAGCAAAAAGTACCGTTTTAGAAAGAAAAGCCAAAACAAGACATAACACAAAATGTCAGAGAATGTACATAACTTGTGGAAATATTTAAATCCCATATGCTAGAATGTAATTCATGGATTAAAGATTAAAGAGCCCCTGTGGTGTAAATCCAGTTTTTAACCATGTTAACATGTCTATATGATGTTTTTTTAATTTGCTACAAGACATATCATGAATGAAATGAGCAGTTAACTCCACTGCTGAGAATCTGTCTTCAAACTGCAGTGTGCCAACAACAGTCTCAAAAATCCAGATTCAGACAGACAGGTTTTATGACATCATGAGCCGAGTGCACCAGCTGGGCGTCCTCCTGGGTGTAACATTACGTCCGACTTAGAACTGAAAGTTACGACCGACTTAAGGTCATGCCTAGTGCCCCACTCACACTTCAGCCCTGTATGTGTTGCGCCCAGGTGTGACTTTTATTCCTGGTATGAAGCTGGTGTAAGTTGGAAAATCAGACTAGAATCCATGGTAACAATAAGGGAAAAATGATGATCACACAACGATGGCAGTGCGTCTCGTTTACAGAATAAATAACGAAAGGGCATTAAGACGAATTCGCAGTTTTGTTACTTTCGCACTTGGTGTAAATTCTGGTCATAAAATATCTTCACAAATTGATTGGGAAAAGTTGTAGTGTTTCAAGAAAAAATATGTAATGTTTCAAGAAAAAGTTGTAATATTAAGAGAAAAAGTCACAATTTTATGAGAAAAAAGTTGTAATATTTTGTGAAAAAAGTCCCAACAACAATGTAAGGGGAAGTTATTCCAGTGTGTTTTAGTACCGTTTTAAGAGTTTTAAACATATTTTGTTGATTATCAGGATAATATCGTGAATCACAATAATTTCTGCCAGGATAATCATGACATGAAATTTTCATATCGTCCCATTCCTAAAGTAGATGAGCTTCCAGCCCCTTTTAAGATTTTTTATTTTTTTTACTCTTTTTAGTGGGAACACCATATTAAACAAAATATTGATTATAGCAGAGCATTTTTAAATCAGTTTAAAGTGTGTCTGGAGGACTTGAAGCATTCACATTGTTTGCAGATGGATCCGTCGTTGGAGCTGTACAGGAAGGAGCTCGTGGTGGAGGCGGGCAGAAAGCTGGATAAGGCCAGGATGATCCGCTTTGAGGAGCGCACCGGTTACTACGCCTCCACTGACATGGGCCGGACCGCCAGCCACTTCTACATCAGATACAACACCATAGAGGTGGAGGCACTTCTCTTAACAACAATCATCCTATTCATACATCTGTGTCATTAAATACCTGACAAATAAACATCATACAATGAAAGTAAAGAAACAACAAGGAAGCAATTTACAGAAATTAATAGCATTTCTGAGAGCTGATGGAAAAAAACACAATCACAGTTATGTGTTTAATCACAAATTCACAATTTTGAGTTTCTTATACCTTTCAATCAAAGAACACTGGGCCTCATGCAAGAAGCACTCGTGCAGATTTGTTGTAAAGTATCTTGTACGAGTGATTTAGGAGAACTTACCGCATTCACAAATTTTCTCGTATTTTGAATTTTCTCTGACAAACAAAAACAATTTATGAGTCCAGACCTGACGTAGAACTCATGTACAATTAGCCTGCTGTTATCCAATCCTCAGTTTTTCACTAACAGATTTTATATTTCATTACTTTGAAGAAATTTTGAGTTGGACAATCCTATATAAATTGTACTTATGTTGACATTATTTAGTTTTTAGTATAATTCTAAGTGTATTCATATAGGCTAACAATATCAGTATTCATTAAAATTGACTATTGATGCTGATACAATATCAATATGAACATCTCCTAATTAATTATGCTGACTTATAATTCTCACAAACACGTTCATTTGTGCACAGGTGGCACGACACTCGTACGAGTCTGTTGTACAAAAGAAAGTAAGAGAAAGTTAAGATAAGAATACGAAAATGTTCTTGCACGAGGCCCAATGTTTGTCCAACCCTGCAGCAAGAACACATCTTTTATATCTTATAATATTGTAACCTTGCAAATGAAGGAACATGTGATGAACACACCGCAGGTCTCTGATTCATCCCTGTTCATATTTAGTGTCCATCACTGTGTCAGATTTAAAGACTCGGACTGATCTAAACTCTGCTGACCCTTTATATTCTCTCTCCTCCTTCTGTGCAGACGTTCAATGAACTCTTCAACTCTCAGCGAACAGAAGCCGACATCCTCAGCATCGTGTCCAAGGCAGAAGAGTTTGAACAGCTTAAGGTGAGAGGTCATCGTGTATAAAATACAACAACGGCTGTGAAGCAGAGGTTTTTTCAGACAAGGGCCTCTTACAACAGGCGTGTCCAAAGTCCGGCCCGGGGGGCCATTTGCGGCCCTCGGATTTTAAACTGCCCCTGGCTTGTCTCTGAAAATATACTATATGTGGCCCTCCACACAATATTAGTTAATCAAGTTCACTCTGCATTTTGTCAATTATATTATATATATATATATATATATATATATATATATATACACACGTCATACAGCACTCAAAATAAAATCCAGAGAGTACAGTTGGATTGGATGTGATTTTTTTCTTTTCTGGCCCCCATTCCAAAAAGTTTGGACACCTCTGCCTTACAAGATAGAGAATAAACCCCCCCCGGAGGATGGAAGCTGCCTAAATAAAACTTAATATACAGAAATAAATATGTTTGGGGAAATAGAGGGGGGGGTGGATGCACAGGGTCATTAATTAATTTAAAAAATGAATACACATTTAAAAATAAATGTAGAATAAATAAGAAATAATGACAAAAATAAATTAATTTAATAAGATTTTTTAATAAATTAATAATATGAATGACTGAAGCTGCCGAAATCAAAAATGAATAAACAGAAATAAATATGTTTAGGGAAATAGAGGGGAATGCAAAGGGGACATAATAAATACATTAATTAATTTAAAAGATGAATAAACACATTTAAAAATAAATTAGGATAAATAAGAAATAATGGCAAAAATAAATAAATGAAAAAAGATCTTTTAATTAATTAAAAATATGGAGGACAGAAGCTGCCACATACATTAATATCTCGATAAATAAAATAAATATGCAGGTATTCTCTGCCGTCCTGCTCTCGTCCACTGAAATGATATCCGGGCTGCCGTCTACCGTGTGCCTGGCTCCATGTGAAGGCAGCATCATATATATATCTTTATTATATATGTCTTTATTATATGAACGTGTGTGTCGGCAGGTCCGTGACGAGGAGATGGAGGAGCTGGAGCAGCTGCTGTACAACTACTGCGAGCTGCCGGCTGCAGGAGGGGTGGAGAACAGCTACGGCAAGATCAACGTTCTGCTTCAGACGTACATCAGCAGAGGAGAGGTGGACAGCTTCTCCCTCATCTCAGACCTGTCCTATGTAGCACAGGTGAGCCACACACACACACACACACACACACACACACACACACACACACACAGACCTGTCCATATCACTGGGGCATAGGGTTGAACCATTTTGAAAAAATATCTTATACCAATTATTTTGACTAATATTGCAATTGCGATATGATTTGCGATATAAGAAGGAATTGTCATTTTTGCATCGTTATTCTCATTTTTACAGAGCCCTGAGAGGCATGCAAGGTTTTTTATTTATTTATTTTTTTGCCAGGATCTTTTTCTTTTTAGATAGATAGATAGATAGATAGATAGATAGATAGATAGATAGATAGATAGATAGATAGATAGATAGATAGATAGATATAGAATAGAATAATTAGTCAATTGACAGAGAATTAATCTGCAAATATTTTTATATATAATTTAATTATTTATTTATTATTATAACTACTATTTTATTATTATTTTATTTTATTATTAATATTATTATTTTATTATATATTTCTTATTTATTTTTACATTTTTTAAATTTTTATTTCTTTGTTTATACACATACTAAAATGTATAAATGTTGCAGGATAAATAAAACAGGTGATGAAACTTAAATACGTAAATACCTGCATAAAGTTTTTTTGTTTTTTTTTAAAGGGGAACTATTTTGAGTTTTTAAAAAAAAAAATGTAATCATTTTTCATCCTAAAGCATTTCATGGTTTCACCTTTACAAATGTAAAGATTTGCTGCTTTTGCTTTTAATTATTTTATTTTTAATAATTTTTTAGGTTTTCCTGCATTGAGCACTTTTACTTTTAATACATGAAGTAAATTTTTCTGATTATATTTACGTCCGCTGCCTCTTCCTGTTTTTTTTTAAGAAGCATTTAAGAAACGTTAGTTTTTTTTCAGTCACTGGTGTCTAACGATACCGACCTTCTGCGCCTGCAGGTCGGTATAATCGACGACGACATATTCGAAGAGGACGAGCATTTCTTCGTGCGTCTTCTGAATCTGCGCGTCGGCGACGCAGAGGGGATGTTCGAGAGCGACGAGGTGGGCGCCGCCCCCAAAGGTCGCTTGGTCGAGCCCCTGGTTGCTACGGTGACCATCCTGGATGACGACCACGCCGGCATCTTCACGTTCAGCGAGCGCATGGTGCGCGTGAGCGAGAGCGTGGGCACCATGGAGGTGACGGTGGTGCGCAACTCGGGCGCCCGCGGCACCGTCATCCTGCCGTACCACACCGAGTCAGGCACCGCCAAGGCCGGCGAGGACTACGAGGACGCCCGCGGAGAGCTGGAGTTCACCAACGACCAGACCACGTGAGCCAAAATCATTCTTGTTTTTTTACACTTTGTAAATCATGTCGTGTTTTTGTTTAGACGTCTGAAATAAGGTCTGTGTTTAACACGAGCTGCAGAGAGTTTAACGTTTTGTTCTACGACATAAAACGCGTCTGTAAATCCCCCGCTGGTGAATTTAGAAGCTTTTACGTGTGTTTAAAAAGGCGGTTGCTAAGATTCTCCTAGAAACAAATATAAATATATAAAAATGTGTAAAAATGTAAAAAATCTTTTTGGATACATAGGGAGCCGAAGGGATGACGTGTTTTTGTGCTGACTCATTTCCGTGTTTTGGAACTACAAACTTAGGTGCCCTATTACGAAAAAGGCCTTTTTTCTGAATATAGCATTTTCCGTGAAAGACATGTGGGATTTGTCGTATTATTCTGGTTTTAGAAGCATTCAAAATATGTGTCTTAACTGGGGTTTTTACTGCAGTTTACAGCCAGTTACAGCCTGTTTACTGTCAGCTCTGTGCGTTGCTATGGTTACTGTACACAAACCATCAGTTTACATACGTGCGTGATACTGTATGTTTGTTTATGGAAATACAAAATACTACTACTACATTTGTCATTAATTATTTTGTTTCTGTGCGTGTGCGTGTGTGTGCGTGTGCGTGTGCAGTCAGAGTTTCCAGGTGAGGATAATTGATGATGAAGAATATGAAAAACATGAAGACTTCTTCATCGTGCTGGAGGAGCCTCGCTGGCTGAAGAGAGGAATCTCAGGTACCTGCAGCATGTTTTTGTTTTTTATTTGATTTGATTATTTTATTTTACTTTCATATAAATACTTGATTTATTACAAACAAACCAAAAGAAGTAAACATGAAGTCCTGGACACAGGACACTTTCAGAGGATATCAGTCAACTCTTCCACCGCAAATGTGTCTTTTTAAATCTGCGTAGAAATCATAGAAAAGAGACGCTCCTTATAATTAAAAACAACTTGCCTGAGAATCATCATATTCTTATGTTTTCTTCAGGATGACAGTAATATAGAGATAGTTGTCTGTAGCCCATGATCCCATGACAGTATTATACTTCCTGTTTACATCCTCTCAGATTATGGGAACTGTAGAGTAGAAATACAACCTATTTGTTTTCTTTTGTCTTTTGTTGTTTATTTTGTTCTTTAGCTGCTTCATCCACAGGGATCAATAAAGTTCTGAGACACAAAGACTCGCACACATTCATCCATTACCTGTCACTGCGACAACCACGTTTTTCTCTGTAATGTGAAAAGAGACAAAGACACACAGAGAGAGAAAGAGAGGAGTATTTATTTGAACTTCAGGAGATTTTCTTAGAAGTCAGACAGGCGTCGCCGCAGTGTGTTATTAATTTAAAGAATACAAAAACTCCAGCAGCTGTCAGATGGAGAGATAAGAGGAGAGATTTTTTGTTAATGGTAAATGCTACAGTGAATAAATAGTTTGCACTTTGTTGTTAATAGATGCTGAATGTGTGCTGCTCTTACTGACTGCTGGTTTTTCTCTCCCTCTCTTTACAGCTCTGCTGCTCAGCCAAGGTAAGACATCTGATTATTCCTTCTGCTTCCCAATGCACCCAATGATTTGATTTGTCAGGAAATCTGAGAGGTGCTGCAACTAAAGAATATAAAGATATGATCAAGTTTTCACTTCATCTGTTTTCATTATCGATTAATCTGCAGAATAATAGTGTGATCTATAGAAAATGCCTGTTACAATTCTCTGAAGTCAAAGACGATGGGCTCTGTCTTACACCCGCCGCACGGCGGCGCACAGCAGCGATGCACAGCAGCGACGCACAGCAGCGACGCACAGCAGCGACGCACAGCAGCGGCGCACAGCAGCGACGCACAGCAGCGACGCACAGCAGCGACGCACAGCAGCGACGCACAGCAGCGACGCACTAGTTTCAGACCGACGCAGTCGTCATTTTCACGCCCACATTGTGCAAATAGCAAAAGGCATAGCATAAAAAAGCATGTCACAAAGCACACAATAACAAGATGAAGAATAAAAACAAACACAAAATAAACACAATAAAACGATGAACAATAAAAACAAACATAAAAAATTAAATAAACTTTCAAATGAATACTTAGTAAGTCCTATGCTTTCTCACAGAGGAAAGTCTTTATACTCTTAAAAGTGAAAACGTTGTCTGCCTCCGGAACTAAAACCAGGAGATCGTTCCACAGACGAGGAGCCAGATAGCTGAACGATCCGTCTCCTGTTGGTTTTTTTATAGACTCATGGATTAGTAACCCTGCGCTTTGAGAGCGGAGAGCTCTAATTGGGATAGTGTGGTTTAATGAGAAGCTAGTGCAGTGCAGAGAAGCTAGGACTGGGGAAATAAAATAAAGATCCCTTTCTTTAGTTTTAGTCTGAGCTGCAGAATTCTGAAGCAACTGGAGATACTTTAGATTTATTGGAGTGGATGATAACAAAAGAGTTGCAATAATTCAGCCTCGAGCAGATAAATGCATGGTCTAGTTTTTCTGTCTGTTTTTGAGACAGGAGGTGCCTGATGTTAGCGATGTTACGCAGGTGAAAGAAGGCCGTCCTTGTAGTTTGTTTAATGTGGGAGATAAAGGACATGTCCTGAGGTTACTGGAGGTCACTGCAGTGCCGTCAAGATAAACTATATCTTTATTTAAGTTCGGAGGTTTGGGCCCCAAGCACAATAACTTCAGTTTTGTCTGATCAGGAAATTGCAGGTCATCCAGGTTTGTATATCTTCAATACATGCTTGAAGTTTAGCTAACTGACTGGTTTCTGATTGGGTTGCAGTTATATCAGTGGGCCCCCATGGGTGAAATAATACATCATTAATGAGGAAAATATGAATTACATTCTCTCATTCTCTTTAAATAGCAATGTGCCAGGAGCAGGCGCAAAATGTATTTCCATGTGCAGTACATTTTCCACAGTTTCTCTCCGCTGCAGTCGTTGTTTGTTTGTTTGTTTGTTTTATTTTTCCGCTCAGGTATTCTGCTCAGAGGAGACTTAGTTTACTCTGGAGCACATTGTAATGGCTCACATGTCTGGCACCTCTCTGAGCCCTGCTCCGGGGAGCGATGGGTGTTTGTTTGTTTACGTTTGGGTCACAGCAGAGCTGGCCTCTGAGTCTCCTCTGAGAAATGCTTACAAATGAGTCGCCGCTCCTGGTGTGAGTGTGAGTGTGTGTGTGCGTCTGTGTGTGTGTGTGTGTGTGTGTGTGTGTGTGTGGGTGTGTGTGTGTGTGTGTGTGTCTGTGTGTCTGTGTCTGTGTGTGTGTGTGTGTGTGTGTGTCTGTGTGTGTGTGTGTGTGTGTGTGTGTCTGTGTCTGTGTGTCTGTGTGTCTGTGTCTGTGTCTGTGTCTGTGGGTGTGTGTGTGTGTGTGTGTGTGTGTGTCTGTGGGGGTGTGTGTGTGTGTGTGTGTGTGTGTGTGGGGGTGTGTGTGTGTCTGTGTGTGTCTGTGTCTGTGTCTGTGTGTGTGTCTGTGTGTCTGTGTGTCTGTGTCTGTGTGTCTATGTCTGTGTCTGTGTCTGTGTGTGTGTCTGTGTGTGTGTCTGTGTCTGTGTCTGTGTGTCTGTGTCTGTGTCTGTGAGTCTGTGTCTGTGTCTCTGTGTGTGTCTGTGTCTCTGTCTCTGTCTGTGTGTGTGTCTGTGTGTGTGTCTCTGTCTGTGTGTGTGTCTGTGTGTCTGTG